>MJUT01054432.1:210735-228707 GCA_002080005.1 Gigantidas platifrons
TTTTTTTAAAGTACATTATATAAGCCGCCCTTAACCTACTAAGCTTACAATAGTAACATATACTTTAATCAAATCTAAGGTGTGACATTGATACACCTTCATAGATTTGTTTCACCAGGTTCAAAAAAGTTTGAAGAAATAAAAAGGTAATCGGAAATCCGTTAATTGAAAAAGAACAGTCAATGCAATGACAAAAAAACAAAAACCCAACAACAACAATGATCTACAAAACAACAATGATCTACAAAACAACACAGTAAGATTGAGCAGCACGAATCCAAACAATTATACAACTGTTTACGAAAATAAAGATGAAAGATTACTTGTTTACATGTCAGAATTACACACGTAGATCTTCCGTAGTATAATAGAAGTGGCGAAAATCTTGACACTAACGGAAGTAACACGAATGAACCGTTAAGGGATCGGACATTGTCTTGTACTATCGTCGTACTGACCATTGTCATCTATTCTCGTCTCCTTGGTATTTGTTTGAACCTCTTTTAAGAGTTATTATATTTCATTCACAAAATAGTGTCCATAAATAAAAAAAACGTGTATCACGATACACAATAGTTTATATATATTTACTTGAAGTAGTGTTTCTCAAATGCCATGATGAACGATGTGTTGCCCAAGGAAGAGTCTAAGATGACATGTTACCCAAGTGATACGATGCATGACTTGTTTCTCAAGTGATACGATGAATGACTTGTTTCTCAAGTGATATGATGAATTATATTTTGCCCAAGTGACACACGGAAAGACTTATTGTCCATCTAACATGCTGAATGAATTGTTGTTCATGATGGACGATTTGTTGCCCAAGTACCACCATGAGTGACTTGTCCAAGTGACACGATGAATGAATTGTGGCCCAAGTGATACGACAAATGATTTGTTGCCTAAGTGACAATATGCATGACTTGTTGCCCACGTGATACGACAAATGACTTGTTGCCTAAGTGACAATATGCATGACTTGTTGCCCACGTAATACGACAAATGACTTGTTGCCTAAGTGACAATATGAATAACTTGTTGCCCAAGTGACACGACGAAACACTTAATGCGCATGCGACATGACACCACGAATGACTTGCTTTCCTAGGAAGAGAATGAGGTCAAGTTTGTCAGGTGAACGCACGAGAAACTTGTTTCCCAAGTGAAATGGTACTATTTTTAGTTAATACATTCACAGAATGAAATATCTGACTACTAATTTGTGGATTGGAGGCCTACTACACCTTGCAAGGAAATAAAGTGAGAAGACTGTATTGGTTTTCTGTTTGTAAATCAAAGACACCCCCCCCCCATTTCGTTTAATGTTGTCCCACATCTATATAAATGAAGACCATTGGTGATAATGACTTGTAATAGCCATTAACTAAGACGAGTATCAGGGAAACTGAAAAACAACTTTGAATCACATAATGATCTCATATAGGAGAAGCACACCAATAGCTTACGAGAAGCTTGATTACTTTCTATGAAGTGTTGTTGCTTATTAGCAATTGTGTGGTGTCGATGACGCGGACGACGACACAAGAGGAATAGAGTCTCATAAGTCGGCTCTTCTATGCAATTGACATAAAAACAAATCAGTGTGAAACCTTGTTTATTTCTAACTTATTCATAACAGATAACACAAGAGTCAGCACTGAAAACATGCACAATGCAATCTAAAGCACAACATGGGTAGTTACAAAACAATGACTGGTACAACAATAGATAACAAATGTGTCATTAAAAAAATTATATGAAATCAAAATTTAAATAAATCCAAATAATATTATAATGATAAACAATAACAATAAAAGTTTAAGAAATTATATTCTACATGATTTAAATGTGTTGTCGATGATGTGGCATTTGATTTCATGTGGTAAGTAACTGTCAACTTTTCCTATCATTTATTTTCCTTTAACGTGTAACGATTGGTCTTACTCGGTGATAAGTCGGTTAAATGCAAATCCTGCATTATGTCATTGGTAAATTAAAAAAAGAGGTTTACCATCTACCACCAAACACAGCTAATACGACCGATACGAGTGTAATCACGAAGGTCATCACTGGGAAGGAAACTGTCACTGTAAAGAAAAAAGAATATATGCATATTGGTGACTAAATATAGAAACAATGTCCACTTGTTACGGAATTGATTTTTTAATTCCCTGAAGTCTTTTTGTGAATGTTATAAATTTAATTACTGTACTTATTAAAATAAATGTTCATAAATGATCACAAACAATACACCTTCAAGAGATACTGTAGATGCTTTGACATGGTAATAGTATCCCTCATTGGTATCGGGAGAAGGTACTATCGGGTGTCGTGTATATATATATTATACAAATAGTTCATCGCATTGAAGGCCATATGCCAGTTTATGGAACGGTCTGTCACCCCAGAGTATTATATGGACCGAAGCGAATACGGTCGGTGGGTTTCACCGGGTACTCTGGTTTCCTCCACCAATAAAACTGACAGCTACGATATTACTGAAATATTATTGAAAGTGGCGCTAAACACCATAACAATAAACCTAACCCAATCAATCAACTATTCAATATATATCACATATTACTTACAATGGGCTGAACTGGGACAGGCTGCCAACAAACTAGGACTACACCCTGCATATGTTGTAGTTTCTTCACTACCGTCATCACAGTCATTAGCACAATCACATACAAATGACTGATCAATGCACGAAATGGTTCCACTTTGACAAGTAAACCAACCAGTTGGACACAACTAAAATTAAAATAAATAACAGATAAATCAAACCATTTGGACACATATAACATTTTGATATTAACAACCCTATAGACTTATATATAAAACAATGATATTAATAAAGACATCCGTTTGACACATATAAGATGTTTACATTAATATAAACGGCTAAAGAGATATTATTTTCTATATTACTAACATACGTTTAGAGTAGCTAGGTAAACCACAAAGAATGCATTATCAAACCATGGTTTAAGACCACACAAGTTGGAAAAAATTAGATGTTTATTGTAAATTTTGCGGTATGGATGTCAAAGAAAACAGTCATCAAAGAAGCAAAAATATTTCACGATTTAGAAATAATTTATGAGGAATATGGATACCCTCTAAGTCAGTTTGTGGAATCAAACGACCCATGTTACCTGAACATATTGTCCTGCAGACGGAGTTGGGCAAGCAGCTGTGTTACAGTTATCAAAACTACTTGAATCACCGGCACAAGGCAGACCACCATTTTGAGGATATGGATCAGAACAGGTCCTTGATCGTGAATATTTGCCTCCACCACAGGTAACTGAACAACTTCCCCAACTTCCCCATGCTCCCCAAGCACCATCAACTAAAAGTAGAAAACAACATCGTTAAAACCCCTGTTCATTTCTACTATATATACTATTTTGAATGAGTTTCAGAAGATACTGGTAAAGATTTATTGTAAGTATAACCTACTACTTGTTCTAAATTGATAGTCTCGGGCCACACTGATACGCAATTGATACGAGTGTAACCGATTCTTGTTCTAAATCAGTAATTAGCATCAGAAAACACATATTACTTATACTTATAAATAGAAGAAAAAAAAAGAGAAATCAATTTTTACGTTCTATTTTAAATGTACATTTGTCAGATCATTGTGTTCCTGTAACATGTAATACTGTATTTAACGATTGTGAGTTGTGTGATAGAGACAGATGATACACATCTACTGTTGTAATCTGTTTACCTCAGGAAAAAATCTCATTATCCTCAGAAAAATGTAGGGATCATATAACCCAGTTAAATCACACCTCATTTGTTGGCATACTCAAGGTCAGAACCACACGCCACGGTATAGCTGAAATATTGCTGAAGTTGACGTTATAAACATCAATCAATTAATCAATCAATCAAGGTCAGAACCTATATATCTATGACATTAGGCCATCGTCTTCTCTGTGTGCTGTGAGTATTATGATGACAAAGAGAAGTATTTAAGGTTGTTCGTTTTGTGAGATTGTTGAATAACATTGATTGCTTACTTTTCGATTTATCATTAGCAGAAGCTAAACGAAATAAAAATGTATATATCTAATTTAGAAACATTGATTTGACTTACTGATACAGGTTTGAGTGTTACAAGCTTGTTGTTGCCATCCAACACTGGGACAGTTAGCACCACCATACTGTGGTGAGGGATTAGTACAAGTCCTTGTCCTCTCCTGACTACCACCACCACAAGTAACAGTACAAGTAGACCAACTAGTCCATAAGGTCCAAGCACCATCAACTATTACAGTAAATATAAACTGCTGTTTTAACAAATCACCAAAAATCACTCTCAAACAATTTTGTAATGCTAATATAATTGTTTCAAATAATCTTGACCAATAATATCCTTTTAATACTTAACGATTGTTTTGAATTTGATATACTTTCAAAATGATTTGAAGCGAAGCTTGAAGTGAATTCTTTATAAATAATTGGAATAAAATGATGCTACTTTAATAAGATAAAAAATAAAAACAAATAGTCATTGAAACTCTCATAGCTTTTAGAAAACAACAAATAGCACAAGGACATATAATGCAAAGATGCTACAAACAACTGGTAACCACTTACTTGGGCAGTGATGAGTGTTACAGCTTTGGATACCAGTAGGGGATCCTGAACATGCGGCTCCACCATATTGAGGTGCGGGGTTTGTACATGATCTGGTACGCCCTTGTGTACCTCCACCACATGTAACTGTGCACGTGTCCCAACTACTCCATGTCGTGTATCCTCCGTCAACTGAAATAGTAAGTAGTTTTTTTATTTATGATTTCACAATTTCTGAGTGAATAACACCCGAATGTAATTGATCTATTATAAGAGACATTAAAATGAAATAACCATTATAAGATAATAAGAATAACACACCTAAACAATATATCACATATTATTATGTTGTACGTACATTAACAATATGATCTGGATGTATTAGACCCTGTGGGGCAATGGTTAGCGTACTGACCTTGATTATGTATATGTCGGGTTCCATACCAGTAGATACTACCATTTTCCTTGATCTTATTAAGATGTAACTGACAACTTGCTCATGTTGCGCTAACACCATTATTTCATTCCATCAAAGAAGTTGTAAAGCGAATGACATTTAGAAATATTTTTCCGCAGTCACAAAATCAACCATGAGTGATGACCAATATTAACATTTGCACTACAGATTTGAAAACATCGAACAGAATAGTAACGATTGGTATTTATATCTTATCTTCTTGATCAAAACCTCTTCTGATACTTGTTATTGTTGTTTGTTTCTTTTTGAATATTGTATATTCATTGTATCAGATGACGAAGTTTGAATATTGTATAGAAAAAAAAAAAGTTACATACTTGGACAGTGATGAGTATTACAGTTTTGTGTGGATGACGCAGCACCGGAACATTGTGCACCGCCATACTGTGGGGCTGGATTTGTACAAGATCTGAATTTTTGTTGTGTACCTCCACCACAGGTAACAGTACATGTGTTCCATGATGACCACGAGGTGTAACCACCATCAACTGAAAATGACAGACTATCGTTAGAAAAACATCATATAATCGATTACACAAAATCGAATTCGAGTTCAATACTAATCAATCGACCAATATTAAAGGTGTTTTAATTACCTGAGTAGTATCTCCTATATTGTCCAATGGAAATCTTAGTTTATTTTTTTTTAAATATTCTAAGTGTGCTTAACTCATAATGTGAAATGTCTTTTTTTATTCAAAACAATAGTATGAAAATGCAACTGCTATGACTGTCAGCGTAGACATTTATTATTACTTAAAGCCGATATAAAAACTACTTCAAATATATATAGAAAATGTAAACTAACTTCTAATACAGGACAGTCGACATAAAAACTACTTCAAATAGAGACAGACGATGTAAAATAACTTAACATTGGAACAAATACAGACGAGCGACGTAAAATTGTTTTAGTTAAAGACCGACAACACGTCAAATTGACTAACACAGAGACAAAGGGGGTAATATACTTAGAACAGATACAACATGAAGTAACAGTATACTGGTATATCATAGCCTAGGATTATATTGTGTTTCCTGTACATATGATGCAGAAAGATCATGAAGAAAGTTTGGTGAATACACAATGTTATACTCTCTCATATCGCTATGGCTATAGAGACCATCACTGTCCCGTTTTAATAATAAATCATACACTATTTGAGCAGTCAAATTGCATTCACTGGATAAATATGTTTTGGTATATACGGTCACTGACCTAATTATACACTTTCTGGTATCCTTTCACATGTTTTACCTGCTGAGCTAAGGGAAAATAGTTGTCAATTAGTTAATGAATTTTATCAAAAGGGAAAAACAATGGAGAATGACAAACTTTATTACATAATGTTGTATCGAATACTCCTAACCATGAGCGAGTTTTGAACTCACACGACAAGGATAAGCATAGTAAAACTCGTTTATGACTAATATTAGCTACATTCGCTACACAGTTCCAATTAGAAATTGCCGATACATTTTCTTATCTAATATGTGTAAAATATTTAAATACTAGTTTTGACAATAACATTGTACAGTAAGGTACATGTACGAAATACGAAATATTTAATTCAAAGTATTATACAATTACTGCACTTGAACGAGATCAATATGAGGTTTTATGGAGCAGAGTACAACAACATTGAACGAGGCGAAGCCGAGTTCAATATTGTTTTACTCTGCTCCACAAAACCTCATATTGATCAAGTTCAAGTGTAGTAAATGTTTTATTACATAAGATTCTAGAAAATTTTGAAATTTTATGAATTTTTTGAAATTTTTGAAAATTTTGAAATTTTGAAATTTGTTGAAAATTTTGAAATTTTGAAATTTGTTGAAATTTTTGAAATTTTGAAATTTGTTGAAATTTTGAAAATTTGGACCTTTTTTGTATATTGTATGGTTGTTACTAAATGAGAGAGTGACAGTTATTTCATTCATTGATTTTGCACGAGAGTGTAATATGATTTTTATTGCACAGACATTGCTTTTTGCTAATCAATATGTTATAAAATGGAATGTCACGTGTATTGCTTCTGGCCGATAAAAAAACAGTAAAATAGAGCCTTATGTAATAATATTATATATTGTACAGTTGGGTACATGAATGAAATGTGAAATGTCTAAGTAATGGAGAATACACTCCAACTGTAGATTCTTAAATTAATCAACGAGACCCGTAATACTGTAGATTAAAAAAAAATAATAATCAATGGTCGAGTTGATTATTTTTAAGAATCTACAAGTTGGAGTGTATTCTCTTACATAATACATTTCCATCTTCAACAGTGTTTTCATTTTATATTTTTACCTTTTTAATGTTCAGAAAGCCAATTAAAAAAAAATTAAACAACAAAATTTTATCGGCATTCGTGCTTTCGATTCTCGTTTATATTTAGATATTTCATGGTCTTTCAAGTGAACAGAATCGTTTATATTTAGATATTTCAAGGTCTTTCAAGGGTCCCAAATGTTCACCTGTGGTCTGTCTGATTTGTTATTACTTGNCATAAGATTCTAGAAAATTTTGAAATTTTATGAAATTTTTGAAATTTTTGAAAATTTAGAAATTTTGAAATTTGTTGAAATTTTAAAAATTTTTAAATTTGTTGAAATTTTGGACCTTTTTTGTATATTGTATGGTTGTTACTAAATGAGAGAGTGACAGTTATTTCATTCATTGATTTTGCACGAGAGTGTAATCTGATTTTTATTGCACAGACATTGCTTTTTGCTAATCAATATGTTATAAAATGGAATGTCACGTGTATTGCTTCTGGCCGATAGAAAAACAGTAAAATAGAGCCTTATGTAATAATATTATATATTGTACAGTTGGGTACATGAATGAAATGTCTAAGTAATGGAGAATACACTCCAACTGTAGATTCTTAAATTAATCAACGAGACCCGTAATACTGTAGATTTAAAAAAAAATAATAATCAATGAGACCCGTAAGGGTCGAGTTGATTATTTTTATGAATCTACAAGTTGGAGTGTATTCTCTTACATAATACATTTCCATCTTCAACAGTGTTTTCATTTTATATTTTTACCTTTTTAATGTTCAGAAAGCTAAATAAGCCACAATTAAACAAAATTAAACAACACAATTGTATCGGCATTCGTGCTTTCGATTCTCGTTTATATTTAGATATTTCATGGTCTTTCAAGTGAACAGAATCGTTTATATTTAGATATTTCAAGGTCTTTCAAGGGTCCCAAATGTTCACCTGTGGTCTGTCTGATTTGTTATTACTTGCGGTTAGTTGTTTTTATATTGTGAGAATGCAATTTAAAAGTTCACATGCCCGTCAGTTCTGAACATAAATTCTGCCAGATCTGAAATACTTGTATCGTGTCTTGTATATATTGATCAATTGGTGTTTTTTTTTAACAAATTTTTAATATTTTTTTTTAACAAAGCTTACTTTNCAGATCTGAAATACTTGTATCGTGTCTTGTATATATTGATCAATTGGTTTTTTTTTTTTAACAAATTTTTAATATTTTTTTTTTAACAAAGCTTACTATCAAGAGTCATATAAACATATTATAGAATATAATAGTGTGGTCGCCCTAGCCGAGTGGTTAGATGGAAGTTTTGAAAGTCAAAGTAGACTTTAAATAACCCTGCAGTGGTTCGATACCCGAAAGTCCCAAAATATGTTTAACACGCCTTTAAGCCTAAAACAGTAAAAGGTTAAAGTTCATATATAAAAGAATAAACTGTATTTTTTTTGGTTAAAAAAAAAGAATAATCTAGATTCTTAAAAATAATACACTGTTCGAACAATAGTGTGACGTCAGAGAAATGTATTATATATTTAGTATTGGTATATATACAAGTATGAAGTGTGCAATATTTAGGTTTTAGTATTGTTACATGTATATATTATTATAACTGTCCTATGTTGAAATTAACATGATTAAGTGAGTGTACATGAGTGTGTTTTAAATAACTAGATAACAATACATTGTGTGAACAGTAACTAAATATCATATAAGTTGCACCTGTTATTCTATTACTTCATACATTAATATTAAAAGTAAAGGAAATATTAGTTTTTTCTTAATTATTTTCAAATCCAGTCAATTAAAGGTATGACGTGTGTGTAATTCAATCAAAAACAAACTTGAACCGTACTGGGGCAATGATGAGTATTGCAGGCTTGGCTTTGAGATCTGGAACCCGTACAGTCATTTCCACCGTATTGTGGAGTGGGGTTAGTGCAGGTTCTTGTTCTGCCATGGGTTCCACTTCCACATGTTAATGTACATGTTCCCCAACTTGTCCAGGAAGTCAATCCACCGTGAACTGTAAGGTTCAAATGTTTATTCGGATTGGTACAAGTTATAAAGCTTTCAGAAATCAAGTTATCTTTGACGCCAATGTCGCTATTTAAAATTACTTTGAATTATCGAATGTATTATGTTATCTTCTCATTTAAAAAGAAATTATAAAACTTGAATTCAAAAATCATTTTGATAAATAAAAGAAAAATATGAATTTAGACAAAAATATTACCGCCATGAAACTACTTTTGTATTGTTACGAGATATTTTATAATTTGGATTTAAATTAATGAAAAATATGAAAGCTTACTCGGACAGTTGTGGGTATTGCAGTTCTGTGTTGCAGAGCTTGAACCGGAACAGGAAGCACCGCCATATTGAGGAGCAGGATTGGTGCATGATCTGGATTTAGATTGGGAGCCAGTTCCACATGATTTTGAACAAGATCCCCAACTTGACCATGCCGAATAACCACCATCGACTAAAATTGTGTGAAGTTTGTTGGTATTAGATCTGCACACATATCATCACAAATATTTTCCTTGGTGGAAAACGTACTATCAATATGTAAACAGTGAACTGTATGCTTATCTTTTCTTGTCATGATAGCTTCTGGACTATATAATAACAACTTATATGTATATATATAGAATATAATTAAGCTCAGCTACATGCATTTCTTTGAGACCAGAAGTGATGGAATTGAACGACATAATTTGACACATTGTTGCATAAAAAAATGACAGTTATTAAATGTACATTGAAAATTTGATGTTTCAGAAATATCTTGTGCATAATTATTCCATGACCTTGACTTTCTTTATTTTCACATATTTTGGGATTAGCACGACAAACAGTCTATAATTTTCAAACAGTATCATGATATTGATAAAAACAAACTCTTTTATAACTGACATGTGCTACAGCCGTACAAATTGCGCATGCCTCTTAATTGTAAATTTGTTTTATCCGTTTTAAGGATGACCTATATAAGTATGATTGGACACATTAACTTGCATAAGATAACCTCATAATATTTTTGGCAAAAGCATTATACAATTTTTTTTCTTATCATTGATATACAAATGTATAAGCTTAAATGTGATTCTATTAAATACGAAATGAGAAATATATAAATTATAGCATTGATTATGATAAATATAGAGTATGAAGTGTTAGTAAAAACATAGATATACCAGAAAAGTGTGAAGGTACCAAAAGCCGTACGTCGACATACAAATGAAGTGAGAGTCGATTAATTGGGTGATTGTTAATTAATAATGTTAGATTTTCTGTTAAATCTTTATTTGGTGTTATAGTACAGTGTATTGAAAGTAAAATTATTAAATAATGAAAATTGTAATTTATTTTATTATTGCATTCTACCACTATCTAACCACTTGAACACATTTCCAACCTCTTTTTTGTATTCACATTATATTTCCATCTGAATAAGTAATACTTTCGTCGCATACATCTGCTACATGTATATATATTTTGAGATGGGACATTGCATGACCTTGACCTGCTCTATTGTTCTACATTTTGGTAATAGCACAACGATTGACATAGTGAAACTCGTTTATTACTAATATTTGCTAAATCCGTCCAATTAGAACTTCCTTTTACATTTTATTATTCAAAATGCCTAAATTATTTAAATGCTGGTATTGAAAATAACATTTCATGTAGGAAGTGTGAAATATTTAGTTTATAGTATTATTATGTATTGTACAGTTGGGTACATGAATGAAATGTGAAATGTCTAAATGTTAATATTAGTATATATTAAATATAATTGTGAAGTATTAAAAACTATGAAATGTGTGTGTAATTCAATCAAAAACAAACGTGAACCGTACTGGGGCAATGATGAGTATTGCAGGCCTGGCTTTGGGATCTGGAACCGGTACAGTCGTTTCCACCGTATTGTGGAGTGGGGTTGGTGCAGGTTCTTGTTCTTCCCTGAGTTCCACTTCCACATGTTAATGTACATGTTCCCCAACTTGTCCAGGAAGTCAATCCACCGTGAACTGCAAGGTTAGAAGGTTTATTCGGATTGGTACAAGTTATAAAGTTTCAGGAACAAATTTATCTTTGACGCCAATGTCGCTATTAACAAGTATTTTTAATTATTGAATGTATAAAGAAATTCTAAAACTTGAATTCAAAAATCATTTTGATAAATAAAAGAAAAATATGAATTTAGACAAAATTATTACCACCATAAAACTACTTTTGTAATGTTACGAGATATTGTATAATTTGGATTTAAGTTAATGAAAAATATGAAAGCTTACTCGGACAGTTGTGGGTATTGCAGTTCTGTGTTGCAGAGCTTGAACCGGAACAGGAAGCACCGCCATGTTGAGGAGCAGGATTGTTGCATGATCTGGATTTAGATTGGGAGCCAGTTCCACATGATTTTGAACAAGATCCCCAGCTTGACCATGCCGAATAACCACCATTGACTAAAATTGTGTGAAGTTTGTTGGTATTAGATTTGCACACATATCATCACAAGTATATTTCATAGGGGAAAAACGTACTAGCAATATGTAAACAGTGAACAGTAAATTGTTCTTGTTTTTGTCATGATACCCTCTTTACTGTTTAATAAAAATTTAGGTATATATATTTATACATTTAGGCCATGCTAGATGCATTTCTTTGAAACCAGAAATGATGTTATTGGGGCTATATTTAACGACATAGTTTAACACACTGTTGCATTAAAAATGACAGTTACTACATTTAATTTACAAAATCGATGTTTCAGAATCTTTTGGTCGAGATTACATAATTTTCTTGCAGACGTCTCAATCTCGCAACATGAACATCCACGGTGAGGTAGACTTATTCCATGACCTTGACCTTTATTTTCACACATTGTGGGAATAGCACAACAAACAGTCTATAAGTTTCGAACATTTTCATGATATGAATGAAAGTTTGTAATCACGTTTGTTCTAATAAGACAAAGATTAGCACAGTAAAACTATAACTGATATTTCCTACATCCGTACAAATTGCGCATGACTCTTAATTGCAAAGTTGCTTCATCCGTTTTACGGATGACCTATATATACGTATGATTTGACACATATTGACTTGCACAAGATGACCTATATTTACCTATATTATAATATTCTTGGTAGAAGCATTATTCTCTCTTAGTTATCTTTGATATAAAAGCTTAAGTGAGATTCAATTGAGTACGAAATGAGAAATGTTTAAATTTTAGTATTGCTAAATACAAAGTATGCAGGTTTAAGTAAAATCGTAGATATACCAGAAAAGTGTAAAGATACCAACGGGGTAATCAGAAGCCGTAAGTCGAAGATACAATGAGGTATGTGGGAGAGTCAATTAATTTGATTTTTTAAATTATTGATGTTGAATTTTCTGTTAAATCATCATTTGGTGTTATAGTACATTGTATTGAAAGTAACATGAGTAAATATGAATGTATGTACATGATTCATGAAAATATTACATTTATAACAAGATTGCTGCATGTTCTTTCATTAGAATGGGAGCCAGTTCCACAATATTTTGTAACATGATCCCAACGTGACTTAGATTGGGAGCCAGTTCCACAAGATGTTGAACATGATCCCAACTTGATTTAGATTGGGAGCCAGTTTCACAAGATGTTGAACATGATCCCAACTTGAAAATACGGAATATACCCTCGATCGATTTAAATTTTGTGAAGTTTGTTTGTTATAGAATTACACACATGTCATGACAAATAGAGAAAACAGAATGGGCAATGAAGACTGTACAAGCAAGAGACAATGGCAACATCGGGCATACAAGACACAGTACGAAGCAAGAGACAATGACAACATTGGGCATACAAGACACAGTACGAAGCAAGAGACAATGACAACATTGGGCATACAAGACACAGTACGAAGCAAGAGACAATGACAACATTGGGCATACAAGACACAGTACGAAGCAAGAGACAATGACAACATTGGGCATACAAGACACAGTACGAAGCAAGAAAAACACAAACAAAAATCACAACACAACATAGACAACCGAAAATATATTTCTTTGGGGGAAACGTGCTTGAAATATGTAATAAAAGTAAACAGTAAGTTTTGATAAATGGCTTTGGCATACTGGTTGCCTCTTTATTATCCCGGTTTATTATCCCGTGGAACAACAATTGAGGTACATGTATATACAATGTTGAAGGTAAGCTACGTAGTTTGTTCTTTATTGAACCACATAATTTGCCAATCCTCTGAAACTATTGATTCAAGAAATGACAATTAAAATAAATTTAAGCTGGCAGAATATGATAGTGTGTTGAAGTGTGGTACTATAATACTTTACTTACTAATAGTACATGTACTAGTATATGATTCATTGCGATTTAGAATTAATCAATTTCGTTGAGTACACCTAACCTAACATGGAGGAGAGGAGATAATGTAGTGTGAGCACATGTCAAATGAGATATTGACTTACAAAAATATGCTTAAACTTAAATTTCAAAAAACAACAACAGTACTTCCATGCTTACAGTAAATATTGTTGTGATTGGCAAACAAAGGTAAAACAAGTGTACGTTTTACAAACTAAACTTTGCAAAAACAGAAAAATATAGCTGTCCTTAAGGTTTGTATATTTCTGGGATACTTCTAAGTCTCCATGTTAATCTTGTGCGATTGATGTTGTCTTATCAACTTAATTGTGCATACTTCTTACGATTTAATATCGTATAAAACAATACATCTAAATACCAAGTGGTACTTGGTACCAGAACATAAAATATCTCAATATCATTCACTATCATTTCCAATTTAAAAATGCTACAAATACAAGTTATGTTGCTAGAATGGTGAGAATTTTATTTACTTACTTGGGCATGCGCTCTTTGTGCAAGTTTTAGAAGATGTTGTACTTCCGCTACATTGGGATCCACCATATTGTGGAGTTGGGTTATTGCATGACCTTGACCTACTTTGTGTTCCGGATGCACACGTCACTGAACAAGATCCCCAGCTACCCCAGTTGCTAAATCCACCATTAACTGTAAGATATTAATAACATGTACAGAAAGTGATATGAAAGGTCTGCATATTTGTAAACATTATTTAAATTAATCCTGTTTGTTTATGTGTAGCAATTTATTTTCCGTTGTCGAAATCTTAGGTATTCTTTGTTTTTACAACCAGTCTGTAAGAATGAGCTTTAGTGAAATATGTATGTTAAGCCTCTTTCGTTTATTTTTGAATCACTGAATATAAAAAGGTGAGAAGAAAACACGGGAAAATTATCACACAACACTTTTTGAATGAAAAACAGTTACTAGTAACCAAATTGAAATAAATCATCGCTAGTGGAAGCTTTTGATCAGACCCCCTTTTATTTAACCTGGACTAATAAAAGCTTTGATGTGTTGTCGTAGGACTAATAAAAACTTTGATCTGTTGTCGTAGGACTAATAAAAGCTTTGATCTGTTGTCGTAGGACTAATAAAAGCTTTGATGTGTTGTCGTAGGACTAATAAAAACTTTGATCTGTTGTCGTAGGACTAATAAAAACTTTGATCTGTTGTCGTAGGACTAATAAAAGCTTTAATCTGTTGTCGTAATGATGAACATATATGGAGTTAATCCAATAAATACAGACGTATGAGACGTTTTCGCAGCCAGTTGCAATTATTAATTTCCATTCTTATGATTGTGAAAACACATTGCCCTTCTTCTCTTAGGTGCTATAAATTCTCTTGATTTTGACGTGAAAGCAATTTAATGCTCCGGAAGTAAATTTTATATTGTTCCCCTTCATCATTATATCGTAAATACTTACACAGGGGCCGACGTGATCGTATGGTAGGTGAGTTTACAACTTACACAGGGGCCGACGTGATCGTATGGTAGGTGAGTTTACAACTTACACAGGGGCCGACGTGATCGTATGGTAGGTGAGTTTACAACTTACACAGGGGCCTACGTGATCGTATGGTAGGTGAGTATACAACTTACACAGGGGCCGACGTGATCGTATGGTAGTTGAGTTTACAACTTACACAGGGGCCGACGTGATCGTATGGTAAGTGAGTTTACAACTTACACAGGGGCCGACGTGATCGTATGGTAGGTGAGTTTACAACTTACACAGGAGCCGACGTGGACGTGATCGTATGGTAGGTGAGTTTACAACTACATATGCAATCAGTGCCTATCACCACTGATGTTGTAAGTTCGAATCTTGATCAGGTCGAGGTGTACAACATTATGTGATAAAGTTTGTCAGTGACTTTGGACAGGTCGGTGGTTTTCTCCGGGTCCTCCGGTTTCCTCCACCAATAAAACTGACCGTCACGATATATCTGAAATATTGTTGAAAGTGGCGCTAAACACCAACAAACAAACAAACAAGCAAATACTTACTTGGACAGTATGTTGAGGATGTACAGGACGATGACTGGCTACCACTTCCGACACATTGTTTCCCATCATATTTTGGCGCTGGGTTATCACATTGCCTTGTTCTAGTATATGTTCCAGTTGCACTACTACCAGATGCGGTACAAGAAATAGAACATGTTCCATAGGATCCCCAATTTCCCCACTCACCATCAACTAAAATTGTATTTATATTATGCATTAGTTTTGAATCGAACGCAATTTATAATTTGTATATTTAATAATAAGTTTGTATATACTTTATGATTTACTTTTATTGAGATATTCTAATTAGATACATATTACATATAATACATTGCATTCCATCTTGTATTTCCCGAACTGCCTTGATATATAATATTGAAATATTGCTGAAAATGACGCTAAACACCATACCCCCCCCCCCCCTTGTAACTTCCGTTATCCAATTAAAGATTTAAGGAATCAATTGTAATCCTTTGCTACTACTTAGTTTCATCACTTGGACACTATTACCCCTATCTATTTGTGTGAGCTTTTTATTTGCCCTTGTCATTATTCTGTTCTAAGGTCAGTCAAGAGCTACAGCCCCTCTTCTTATTGACATTTTCTGTGTTCGTCTTTCTTTAATCTCCTTGTAACTCAATGCATTAGCTCATACAAGATTTACTACATAAGTCAAGATTAATTGTAGATATGATATTAATTTATTATAAACATACTGCCTTTAGTTGAGGGTGCTATGATAATCTATCATAACACACATGGTAATCTACCATAACACCCTCAACAAAAGGGAGCATGCTTTTTTTTTTATTATAATGAATGCCTATTTTCATTCTTAAACAAATAATATCGATATATTATAAGTAAATACAAGTATATTTCAACATTTTAATAAATCGGTAAAATTCGGTCGGAACAGGTGGTATTTTCCGGTGATCGGGAATCTGCGGTGTCAGCGGGTGGTATTGACATTGTTATGCGTACAATACCACCATTTGCTAAGAAAGTCGGAAATTATCAAATCATTGAAAAATACCACATGACTCTAGACCAATCAATTTAATGGATTAGCCAAGATATTGGCATAAAGTATAATACAATCTTGTTATTATTCTTTCTATGCAGTAAACTCTGTTGAGAGGACTTATTTAGAACGTGTTCTATGTGTACCTTAAGGTACATCTGACATGTATATCTAGACTATTAATCTTACTTGGTGAGGGGACATCTGACATGTATATCTAGACTATTAATCTTACTTGGTGAGGGGACTTATTTAGAACGGTGTTCTATGTGTACCTTAAGGTACATCTGACATGTATATCTAGACTATTAATCTTAAGGTACATCTGACATGTATATCTAGACTATTAATCTTAAGGTACATCTGACATGTATATCTAGACTATTAATCTTACTTGGTGAGGGGACTTATTTAGAACGGTGTTCTATGTGTACCTTAAGGTACATCTGACATGTATATCTAGACTATTAATCTTAAGGTACATCTTACATGTATATCTAGACTATTAATCTTACTTGGTGGGGGTTTGGCACAATCCTCTTCTGCTACACCGTCGCCATCGTCGTCTGAAATAAATATCCAATTTGTAAAAAATGATAATTACTTAATACAAATGTACTTGTTTCACAACTTAGCCGCAACCGTAATAAGTGATTCTCTCTTTTTACTAATAATATTCCCTATGCAATATTAAGAGAAAAAAAATATTTTTAACGATGGCAAATAATTATTCGCTTTCTCTTTATTTAAGATATAAATCGTTTTGGCTATCTTGTTTAAGCCCATTGGTTTTATTGCTCCCAAAACTTTAAAATATATTTGCTTTCCAATCTTTCGATCGTATCTGATTAATGTTATTCTAGACACACGTCATCCACACTACCCTGATTAATGTTATTCTAGACACACGTCATCCACACTACCCTGATTAATGTTATTCTAGACACACGTCATCCACACTGCCCTGATTAATGTTATTCTAGACACACGTCATCCACACTACTTTTGATATCTACAGTTTTATTTTTATTATTGACAAAATAAAAGTCTAAAAATACCAAGGGGTAAGTAGAAGCCGTAAATACCAAGGGGTAAGTAGAAGCCGTAAATACCAAGGGGTAAGTAGAAGCCGTAAATACCAAGGGGTAAGTAGAAGCC
>MJUT01054432.1:240792-269092 GCA_002080005.1 Gigantidas platifrons
ACTTATCAATACAGACATTGATAGGACGGCTAGTTACTTATCAATACATAAACTGATAGGAGGGCTAGTTACTTATCAATACAGAAACTGATAGGACGCCTAGTTACTTATCAATACAGACATTGATAGCTATGTTTTCACATTTACATAATACAATGAATTGTAGAAAAGAAAAAAATCAAACAAACAAAACAAAGCAGGTGCGTAACGTTCTATTGTTCCCTTTTTTAAGCACAGCAATATAGGATACAAAATTTTAAAATTGACCAAGCCCAATAGTAATACAATATTATCCAATGACACCACAATATTTGCGGAAATAGAAGATTGGGGACAAAGAATTCTACGAGAAAAACCGAACATGATGCCAGGTAATATGGAGTTATCATGCAAACACAATTATACAGGTGTAATTAAGCGAAGACTAAGCATGCTTTGAGAGATTTTCCAATTTAGAAAATTTGCAAGCAGATTAAAAAAATCGATGTCTGTGTTTTCAGGTTATATAATGTACCAGTACAATAGTTTAGTTTTTATTTAAATTTTAAATACGTTCTGTTCACCTATATAAATCAAAAGGTTAGTGGTACATATTAAACCAAAAGATATATCCTGCCAGTAAAGTTCATTATAAATTTAATCTGCATAAAGCATATGGGAAGATTAACATGTGACACATTTAAGATTCTAAAAGTTCGAACTTATTGTACTAGTCATTTGTTATGTTAGAAAATTATAATAATACAATTAATATACATGTACAGGGTACAAAGGAACATACACGTGAGCGCTGGTTAACGTCAGGTCTTATATTAGTTAAGTGGCACTGTACACGTGAGCGCTGGTTAACGTCAGGTCTTATATTAGTTGAGTGGCACTGTACACGTGAGCGCTGGTTAACGTCAGGTCTTATATTAGTTAAGTGGCACTGTACACGTGAGCGCTGGTTAATGTCAGGTCTTATATTAGTTGAGTAGCACTGTACACGTGAGCGCTGGTTAATGTCAGGTCTTATATTAGTTGAGTGGCACTGTACACGTGAGCGCTGGTTAATGTCAGGTCTTATATTAGTTGAGTGGCACTGTACACGTGAGCGCTGGTTAATGTCAGGTCTTATATTAGTTGAGTGGCACTGTACACGTGAGCGCTGGTTAATGTCAGGTCTTATATTAGTTGAGTGAGACTGAAGGAGATGATTGTGATATTACAACTACGATCGAAACAGCAGAATGTTTATAAAGGACTAGCAAAAAAGAAAACAAAAGAAAAACAATTGTAAAGAAACGAAAAAAGCTAAATTACCGAATATTAAAAGAAGAAGAATATCAATTAAGATTTTTTAGCATTCTACAGATAAATGTGTTGTATCTTAAGAAATTGCATACACTGATCGGATGAGTTTCATGTCAGCGAGATATTTCAAAAAGATGATTCCTGACAGTTTGGTTAAAATTTGCCAGGGCATCTTCGTTCATTCACGGTTTTTAGTTGGAGTTCGTGTTGTTCGATCTTTTCTATGTAGTGTTTTTAAGATAATTGTTTGTCATTGTATTATTGTATGTCCTTCTGTTTACGACTCCTAATTGTATGTCCTTCTGTTTACGACTCCTAATTGTATGTCCTTCTGTTTACGACTCCTAATGGTATGTCCTTCTTGTTTACGACTCCTAATTATCTGTCCTTCTTCTGTTTACGACTCCTAATTGTATGTCCTTCTTCTGTTTACGACTCCTAATTGTATGTTCTTCTTCTGTTTACGACTTCTAATTGTATGTCCTTCTTCTGTTTACGACTCCTAATTATCTATCCTTCTTCTGTTTACGACTCCTAATTATCTATCCTTCTTCTGTTTACGACTCCTAATTGTATGTCCTTCTTCTGTTTACGACTCCTAATTATCTGTCCTTCTTCTGTTTACGACTTCTAATTGTATGTCCTTCTTCTGTTTACGACTTATAATTGTATGTCCTTCTTCTGTTTACGACTCCTAATTATCTATCCTTCTTCTGCTTACGACTTCTAATTATCTGTCCTTCTTCTGTTTACGACTCCTAATTGTCTGTCCTTCTTCTGTTTACGACTCCTAATAGTATGTCCTTCTTCTGTTTACGACTTCTAATTGTATGTCCTTCTTCTGCTTACGACTTCTAATTGTATGTCCTTCTTCTGTTTACGACTTCTAATTGTATGTCCTTCTTCTGTTTACGACTCCTAATTGTATGTCCTTCTTCTGTTTACGACTCCTAATTGTATGTCCTTCTTGTTTACGACTCCTAATTATCTGTCCTTCTTCTGTTTACGACTCCTAATTGTATGTCCTTCTGTTTACGACTCCTAATTGTATGTCCTTCTGTTTACGACTCCTAATTGTATGTCCTTCTTTTGTTTACGACTCCTAATTTTATGTCATTCTGTTTACGACTCCTAATTATCTGTCCTTCTTCTGTTTACGACTCCTAATTGTATGTCATTCTGTTTACGACTCCTAATTGTATGTCCTTCTTCTGTTTACGACTCATAATTATCTGTCCTTCTTCTGTTTACGACTCCTAATTGTATGTCCTTCTTCTGTTTATGATATGCACATAAAGGTACGCTAATGACGTCTGTCTTGTGTACAGACATACACAGGTACGCTAATGACGACTGTCTTGTTTTAGCTAATCAAGTATCGGCTGATGACGAAGTGATTTTTATGGTGTTAAAGAGGAATACTATTCATGTTATGCTAATATATCGATAATATATGTACATTGTCGATATAAATTATTTGTACGAATAGGTAGAACATCGAGCCTTTGAAGAACTTTTATCACCTATTTCGCAGTGTTTGCAAATGCATTTATTTTTCCAGACAATGTACGTATATCCCGCAATGTCAAAAAAGCCCGAAACAACTGCCAAATTGTCTAAAAAGAGAAGAAACAAGCGTCGTTATGGTCATTTTTAATGGTGTCTACTGTGAAACACCCGCTTATACTGGTACCGTTGCATGAATCAGGTAACAGAAAAACGATCTAATGATCAGTGACCGAATAACAAAATTGTATGCAGTCAATGCGATTTGACTGCTCAAATAGAAAAAATGAAGGATATTTGTCAGATACATTTCTGTACTTAACTTCGTGTATTCTAGATGCAGACTTACAAAACATGTCATGTAAGGGAATGCATGTGCCACTATACTTTGGTTGTGGATCTCATAGTAGAACAGTGAAACAAAAATATGTGAAGGTCAAAAGTATGATTCGATCCCGATCGAGACCTCTTGTATTGTAAGCCGACTCTCTACTAATTGTGCAACTTCTATTGAAGGGGTTTTCAAATTAAAATGTACATATGCACCTTGTGGTTTCTGGGTGTGGTAATGAACCTACCGTGGAACCTTTGATATAACAGGAACGTATTTAAATATGCTTGCTCTGAAAAATATTACTACAAAGAGTAAGAAAAATAACAAAACAAAGTTTTCAAGAAGTGGAATTACGGTGCATTGAAATTTGACCTACGTTTTTTTTCAACTGCGATGTACAGCCCTTACTAAAAAGGAGTCTGATAGTCGTTCTGGGGGATGGGGCGTAACTGAGTGTGTCGTGTTTAGAGAATGTCACGCGTCTTGCATTTAAAGGAAGACTTTCAGCAGATCCCAATGATCCAGGACGTAGTTTTTCTCAGCTGCGGTGTGCAGCACCTCCTAATTAAAGAGGAGTCGTGCTGGGGATGAGACGTAAATGTGTGGTCGTGTTTAGAGAATATCGATCACGCGCTTTGCATTTAAAGTGGTACCTAACACTACAGGGAGATAACTCTTTAAAATCAGTTGAACGTTTTGATCATATGATGTTTGTATGTAGATTTCAAGCATCTCGGTGATCAAAACCACAGAGAGAACGTTGCTATGTGGCTAGTGAATTTATAGCTCTGAGTCTGTTGGTTGGAATTTGTTAAAATTTTGACATTTATTACAGTGGATATATTCAAACACACTGCCAAAAAAAAAGAAGAAAATTAAACGAGCAGATCAAATTTTACCTGAAGTGTATGGTACCAACTTAAAAGAAAACTTGCAGCAGATTACAATGAGTAATTGTGAGTGGTCGTTGATCCTCTGCTTCAAGGTAGACATATCAGACCCTATCCCTATAATTCTCTTTCACCAGTGGCAATCTCAATTTCGTTAAACCTGGCCTATTCCATTTTGATGTTACAGATTAAAACAAATGAAATACCCCAAAAAATAAATAAGTAAAAATAAGAAGAGAGAAATCGTAAAATAATTGGTGCTTTCCATTAAAACGGCAATTCCTGGTTTAACGCTGTTTATACCTTTTAGAGGAAACAATCTGATCTAGATATCATGGATCTATCGAAATTACAGGTTTGTAAAAATAGTGTCAGTTTAAAGTCAAATTTAACTATGAATTATCGTTATATTGACAACAATGTTACCGACGGACAATTATTGACCTATTTAACTGTTCTCGAAGTCAGAAAACAAAAACTTTGTTCATGGTATTTGTGCCACCCGATCGTTAAATTCATATATTTTTGTTTGTTTAGAATGCAGCATCTATATCAAATACTGCACATTTAAAACTCCTACGTTATTCTAGGATGTGTGCAGAGTTCAAACGCTGACGAAAAACAAGGGTACGTTGCTTCTAATTGAAGGAATCGCTAAAAAAATTCTACGATGGTCATCACGAACTAGTAAGAAGACAATGAATATTTTCCCTTTAAGTATATTTTTTTTTCTCCTCTTTAACTTTTACTGGTCATGACTATCAAAACAGGAACTGCTTACATTTCGCGAGCACCTGGTCTCACCCCCCCCTCCCCCCACCCTTTTTTTGGTCCACGTTGTTAATCTTTTTAGTTTTCTGTGTTTGGTTTCTCTTCGTCCAGTATATTATGCCCAATGTTGCCCGTGTCTGCATTGACCATTCTATGTTTATATGCACTCGTAAACACACACGCTAAACCGGTTAAAAGTTCACCATTTATTGGTGACATTGCCGGGATTGCCTTGTAAATGGCAAAAACGTTCGAAGATGCAAAAAAAAACAACAACAAGCAAACAAAAAACAAAAAACAAAAAACAAAAACAAAAACAAAAAAACAAAAGAAGCCGTATATCTAGGAAGGGGAGACAATACCATAATCAAAAGAAAAAAGTACAAATGGCAAACAATGATCTACAAAACACTACACAGAAAACTAAAGATTGAGTAACACAAACACCACTTAAAACCGGTGGTTAACACGGGTCCTCCAGAATGGTAGCAAGTAATTCCTGCTCCGCCGTGGTCCTCTTGTTACAAAACAAGGTGACGTAAAACGTTCGAAGCGATGACTTTAACTTAACTACTATGAACCATTGGTTCAATAGCTTCATTATCAGCCATAAGACTCTATAAATGAAACCATGATAGGAACCACAAGCTCTGGAATTTCGCATCAAATGAAAGATATATACTCCACATGCAGATGCTGCTGGAATGTTGCTACATATAAATGTAAAGGGCATAAAGGGAAAATTGTAATAATATGTTTTGTTATAGAGTCTCGTGCTCAACCGGTCCTCGTTGTCAATTTCTAGATGTAGGTAAATGCACGAAGCAGACCTTATTGTATCAGTGATCAGTGATATCCTTTATCTCAATCTCAATGGGATAGATGCGATCAACAAAATCGCCAAATTTAAAATTATTAAGTGGAAGGACATCATCTATATAACGGAAAGTAGCATTAAAGGATCAGGCTATCTTTATGTCGTTATTCTTGAGAAGTCCCCCGCATGAAGTCTGTCTCAAACGAAAAAGGGAACAGGTCGGAAAGAATTGGAGCACAGTTGGTACTCATATGGATGTCGACCGTTTGTTGAAAAACACATTCGCCAACATACATGTACAAATATGTTGTCAAGAATAAAATAGAGCCTTTTGATGATGTCAGTTTCAGAAAACTTTTTTGGTAAAATCAGAGTAGTTTTTTCACTAAATAAGATTTGTCCCTTCCTACAGCAGGGTATTTGTATCTACGGTGGTCAGTATTTTTATAGTTAAGCTAATTCTTTTAATATATATTTTACTCTGAGTGGGCAATGCTTGTGTAGAGGGTATAAAGGAATGTTCTAAAACAGGTCCGACGTGTCAATGTCACAAGAGTTTGTGAAAACATTGTCACCGGATGAGGACAATTGGCAGAAGTCAAAGATGTTAAATTGTTATATTTAATATTATTTCCGGGAAAATGAATATGTAGGGAAACAATACGAATCACCTAGGAATAATGTCCAAAATTTGTCCAGTAATAGTAAATTATCTTGGGAATTTTATCACAGCAATGTGTATATGTCAATGAAGGATGTAATATTAGAATGCGAAGTAATGTTAGTATATTAAAGAAAAGATATTAAGAATTTACGTTCAAGCCATATAATATTTAAATCAGGAAATGTAATAGACTGAATCCAGAAATTGCTTTTTAAAAGCCAAAATGAATTGAATTTCTATTAGATCTTGACATTAGCTCTCATGGCCTGTCCCCCCGGGTTATAAAGATAGACCTAGTATCTCCATTACTGGTAGTTGTAACTCCTCCTTCGAAAAGTTGTCCACTAGTTAATCGGTTGATTGATTGATTGATGTTTAACGTCCAGCGAGCAATTTTTCAGCTATATTTAGGACGAGAAAAAAAATTAAACGCCACGGGACTCGAAACAAGGAAAGGTGATGGGTATGGACGGAAAATTTTGCCAGTAAAACAGGTCTCCTATGGACCACTCATCATGAGCATAATGCTCATGAGCTGTTACACTGGGTTCTTTAACGTGCGAAGAGGGTGGNAATCTCTCAACACGGGACCTCGGTTTTATTTACGTCTCATCCGAAGGACGGGTTGGTTGT
Source organism: Gigantidas platifrons (assembly GCA_002080005.1). NCBI lineage: Eukaryota > Metazoa > Mollusca > Bivalvia > Mytilida > Modiolidae > Gigantidas > Gigantidas platifrons. The sequence goes on from MJUT01054432.1 coordinate 247,701, forward strand.
GAATTTATACATCCCGCACAACCGATGGAAGTCCCTTCAAGCTGAAGAAGCTCTCGGTCCCATTTCCATACCCCGGGGTTCCCGTGGGGTTGGCCCTTTTTAGAGGACTAGTGCCTCTAGGACGGAGAAACCTGGTGCCTATTCTACCCCCGGCACACTCTCGGGGAGGGGGGCTAGTTAATCGGGAAAAATCACATAAGCAACTCGCTCCTTAAACAATTCCCGATATTGACGAACATGCTCTAGCCTGGAATACCGTATCATCAAAAACTTAAATATAAACAACACCTGAAATGCCAAAAAGTATATCCACTTGAAAAATATTCTAGAAGCCATTTAGTAAATGTAGGTAAATAAAACACTTAAATTATAAAAACTTATAAAGAGTTATAGTTTGTGACATTAATCTTGTTAATCCTTTAATTCCATTTGATTACAGAAATTTTAACAAGTAATCCATAAGCTTGCTTAGTATTATTACTACAAAAATAACTATTGCTAATAAGATATAATGATTAATGGTTTACATATTATACTGAACATTCTTTCATGATTATATATTAGAAAAAAAACCTGACCCAGTTTGAAGATAACCGGTCGGATAAATTAAAACGTGGCAGTTATTTTATTAATTAAAGACAACTAAATACTACAGATAACATGGATGTAGTTTGATAAAAACATTTTTTTTTCTTTTGGTAATTGTGTTGTCTGTTCTCTCGATATACGGATTCTGATTACCCCTTTGGCATTTGCAAACTATTCTTGTAACGCTAGTGTGAATTTGTTTTTGATATTCAATTGGATTGGGTCGGGGGGAGGAACACATTACCGCGACATTGCAAGAATTTACAACTCATTACCGCGACATTTCTTCTTGAAATAAGGTTTTCATTACTGCGACATTTTTTCTATTAGACAATTGTTGTATACGACTCATTACCGCGACATTTGAGCAACTGCCTTCAAGGTATATACATTTTTCTTGAATAATTAATAGACACACAAGGTACATACATACATGAGTTCTATTTACAAAATAATTCGCTCACCCTTTAGTCCCTGTACGATTTATCAGTCATTGAAATGGCTAGCATTGAGAAGTTTGTGACAAATAGAGGGAATCCTGGATTGATTGTAGATGGCTTTAAATTTCGAAAGGATAAAATTTTCAAAAATTCCAAGCTTTGGAGATGTGTTGAAAAGACCTATAGTAGCCACTGCAAGAGCGAAAGAGGCATTGTCGCGGTAATGTATACATATAAATGTCGCGGTAATGTAATGCACCCGGGTCGGGACCGTCGTGGTCGTAGAGTACTAGTAGTTGGATTTACAACTACCTGTGCGAGGTGTACTCGATGCAACGCTGTTCACTAATTAAACTGACCACGATATAACTGAAATATTGTTGAAAGTGGCGTATAGCACCATAAACCAAACCAAACAATTGGATTGGTAGTTTTAAAAACCAAAGGTATCAACAGTTCTTCTTCTTCTTTAGATATACAGTACTCCTTCAAGACGTTGAAGATTACGTACTGTTGCATGCGTGGGTAAAACATATTTACATAAATTTTTGAAAGTTAAATAAAGTGAAATCAAAAGTGTGAATATAACAAAAAATTTAAAACTATGTACAATTGTATTTTATATTAAATGCTTAAGAGAACAGCGGGTGTTAGCTGTTCTCTGAAAGAGTTTATTGATGGACTTGAGATAATGGTCTGTGGTAAGATGTTCCATTGTAGTATAGTGTGTGGAAAAAATGACCATCTGTATGTATTTTTTTGTGTTGTTATATGCCTAAATGTCTGATTGTGTGATTTTCTAGTTCTGCTGTCAGTTGGGATGAGTATGTTGTTTGGGATAGCAATTAGAGCGTGTGTTATTTTGTACATCATGATCAATCTGGTTTTAAGACGGCGCTCAGCTAAAGTTTGCCAACCTAGAGTGTCAATCATTGAAGTGACACTACTAGTATTATGGTAATTGTTTTGAACATAGCGAGCAGCTCGTCTTTGGACCATTTCCAGTTTGTTTTTGTTGTCATGTGTATGAGGGTCCCAGATACTACAGCTGTATTCAAGTTTTGGCCTCACTAGTGCTTGATATGCCCGAGATTTTACTTCAGGGTTTGACATCTGTAAATTTCTTTTTTAAGTATCCAAGAGATTTATTTCCATTTGAAGTGATATTGTCGATGTGGGTGTTCCATTTAAGGTTTGATTGTAGTGTAACTCCAAGGTATTTTGCTGAAGTTACTGGTTCGAGAATGTGATTGTGAAGTATATAATCATGTTTGAAGGGTGTTTTCTTTTGAGTGATGGTGAGTACTGTACATTTATCTGGGTGGAAAGCCATAAGCCAATCGGCTTCCCACCTTGCAGCTGCATCAAGGTCAGATTGTAGTTTCTTGCAGTCGTCCTGACATGTTATTTCTTTATAAATGATACTGTCATCTGCAAAGAGTCTTAGTTTGCTGTGTGTAAGATATTCCGGAAAGTCATTGATATAAATTAGGAAAAGAATTGGACCGAGTACTGTACCCTGTGGAACGCCTGGTGTAATTGGCACTGTGTTAGATGTTACTCCATCAATTACTACTGTTTGTGTTCTATCTGTTAAAAATGCCTGAATCCAGTTTAGAGTATGGGTTTGTATTCCGTAATATTTCAGTTTGTATAATAATCTACGGTGGGAAACTGTATCGAATGCTTTGGCAAAATCCATAATAATCAAGTCTGTTTGTATATTTTTGTTATTGTTGGTATTTAATTCTTGTATGAACTGAAGGAGTTGCGACTCACATGATCTTGCTTTTCTGGAACCATGTTGTAAATCATATAAAATATTGTTTGAGTCGAGGTGTTTCATAATGTTGCTGGTTATTACATGTTCCATCAGTTTACAGCAGATGCATGTTAATAATATTGGTCTGTAATTTTCTGCTTTGTATCTTTCTCCCCTTTTGAATGCTGGTGCAACATTTGCGTGTTTCCAGTCTTTGGGTATGGTGCCAGTTTCTATTGATTTTGTAAATATTTTGGTCAAGATTGGAGCAACTTGTTCTTTTAGGTCTTTTATCACTCTACTGTTTATGTTATCTGGACCGCATGCTTTGTGAGGGTTAAGTTTGTTTAAGAGGTTCAGCATACCTTTTTCATTTATATGTATTTGTTCCATTATAGGATGAGGACTAGGACTAGGACCTTTGTCAGGTATGTCATGTGGTGAATCGTGTGTAAATACTGATTGGAACTGTTGGTTAAGAATGTTTGTTTTTTTCTACTGTATCGGTATAGAGTATACCTTCTTTTTTCAGTTGTAGTGGACGAGAACCTCAGAAGTGATCAAAATCCCTAATGATTATGACGCACAAAGAACGTCTACAGCGATCAACAGATAAAATTCTCCATTGATTATTTTGTCTCCATATATCATATTTAAATAGTGTATATTTCATTTTCTCCATGCGGGACCGTGGTGGTCTTGATCGTATAGTAGTTGGATTTACAATTATCTAAACAACCAGTGCCTATTACCACTAACGCTACGAGTTCGAATCCCACTCAGGCGAGAAGTACTCGATATAACGTTAAATGATAAAGTTAATCAGTGACTTGCGACAGGTCAGTTGTTTTCCTTGGTTTCCTCCATCAATAAAACTGAACGCCACGATATAATTAAAATATAGATGAAAGTGGCATTAAACACCATAACCCCGTTTCTCCATAAGTGGTGATGTCATTATTATAAGGATCATAAAGTAGCAATATGTTCCGATTCTAGCACCAGAGTGTGGTCTTAAAAAATGGCAAATTGCAGGAAAATTATATAGTACATGTAGTAACGGCTCCCAGTCTGGAATCGGTGGGTCTTAACACATAATTCTAAATGGGAAAAATTTGAAGAGTAATTTTGAATGGAGAGTAGATCTTTTTCTAAGGTCATCAGTCTTTGAAATGCATGTTCAATTCAATTCAATTCAATTAAAAAATATTTTATTGTTTAAATAGTAAAGACATTCAAACAAAGGGAATTGGACAAAAGGCAAAGCCTATATAAATCCTTTCCCACACAAGATGGACAGAGTGATCATAAGATATACATATACATATAATAATTTATAATATACATAGTTCAGAGTAGTTTGCAGTGAGTCAGGGGAGGTAATCCTCCCTTGACAAGATTTGACAAATAGCATTGATTTATATTCCTAATGCGATTTGGGAAGTGAACCCTCCCCAATTCATTAAAATAGTAATTGTCAGTACATGTATATTATTATCTTAAATTAATATAATAAACAGCAATTTATAAGTGCCTAAAATATAACATGAATTATAACTGAATCACTGCAAACAGTCTGACCTATTTTCACCACACAAAATTTATAGTTTATTTTATTTAAAATATGTGTACCTTTTTAAAATAAGTATGATTTATTTTTTTCTATTATATTTATACACTTTATATATATATAATTTGAACTAAATATTTGTTAGAAATGCATGTACATTGTACTATGAACGACAAGGAAGTACGATCATCTCATTCAAATAAGCCCATTTTTACATGTAGTAGTAAGAAGATTAAAATGCCATTACTGCAATATATATAGTCCCAGCTTAATAACAATTGATGATCAAAACTGATATGACCTTTACAGGCCTGGGTGGTCAAGTAGTTCAGATGGTTGACCTATTATCACAAAGTAATGCCACTGCTGTGAATCTACTTCCTGATACATACCTTAAGACATTTCTAGACACACATCTAAGGCCAGAAAGGTGTGTGGCTACAAGTAAGTTCATTATATCTGCCTAAATTTTCTTCCTCAAATACCTCTAGTAATGATGATACAGCTTAACCTATTATAAATGTGACAATGAATACCAATGACCCATCCAACCCAAGTAGCCTTTGTAAGGTGATCTAAAAAGATACTCCACCTCGAGCTTCCCTCCTACTCTTGGTGTTTTTTTCATTCTAAGTTCAATGTAGTACTTAGTATGGATATTCTGATATTTTATAAAATAAAACAAACAAAAAATAAAAAACAACTTAATTTTAATCATACAGTATTTTTTCCCCCAAAAAAATATATGCAATTCTTCCAATGACCAATATCTAAGTCGATTGATCGATTGGTTGGCTGGTGTTTAACACAAACTCTACCCCAATTTGAGCTATATTGTTGCATGATCTTTATAACATTCTAGAATTCTTATTAAGAAACTAAAAATTAAAATGATTACATATAAGTGACAATATTGAATCATAAGAATCTGAAGCTAGTTATATATTTCATTATACAAAAATAAGACTGAAGATTAAATCTGTAGTCCACATAGGCTGTAGCTGTAGAACCGTAGCTCTATGGTCACCAAAAAAAAAAGACATAGCTAACATAAGCTGGTGTCCAACATCATTTCCATATCATGTGACATTTAAAACAGTAACACAGTGGGTGACACTAGTAGAGCAGGAATTGCTTACCCTTTCAGAGGACCTAAATTTTGTGGGATTCTTGTTGTGCAATCTTTAGTTTTCTGTGTTGTATTTTGTTGATGTTGTTTGTCTTATTGTCCTTTTTCTTTTGACCATTGTATTGATCTATCCTTTAATTTACAGATTCTGACAACTCCTCTGGTAACTTAATACTTTCCATATAAACCTAATATATATGTTACTGGACAATTAAAAACTACTTTATCATAAATATAAATTTTTAATTTCCAAGTTTGAAGGTAATTAAATTGACACAAGTTTGAAGGTAATGAAATTAACACAAGTTTAAAGGTAATGCAATTGACACAAGTTTGAAGATAATGAAATTGACACAAGTTTGAAGATAATGAAATTGACACAAGTTTGAAGGTAATGAAATTGACACAAGTTTGAAGATAATGAAATTGACACAAGTTTGAAGAGAATGAATTCGAAATTGACACAAGTTTGAAGATAATGAAATTGACACAATAAAAAAGTTTGAAGATAATGAAATTGACACAAGTTTGAAGGTAATGAAATTGACACAAGTTTGAAGATAATGAAATTGACACAAGTTTGAAGAGAATGAATTCGAAATTGACACAAGTTTGAAGGTAATAAAATTGACACAAGTGTGAAGATAATGAAATTGACACAATAAAAAAGTCTTAAATATAAACACACAATATACTTAATACTGTAATAGTGAGTTATTTTGATGGACATCATTTATTTACAATATAGCAAGAAAATAATGGCAAAAGTGAATAAAAAAAATAGTTTGCAATTTTGGAATATTTAATAATTTGGATTTTTTAATTTTAATTAAATTTGTTCATACACCAAACTTTTCATATAGTGAAAATAACCTGCAGTACATGTGTTATATGTCATGGTCATGGTATACACAATTTATCTGGTAAACACCATAGTTTTAAAAGTTAATTTCCATGGGGTTTATGGTTGAATTGTCAATAACTGGTGCTTATGTTATCTGTAATTAACACAATTATATACTAAAATGTGGCTTTAACAACTTGTCCAGTTTAATCAATTATTTAACTTGTTTATTTAGTTTAATTTAATTAATTTAATTCTTTCTTTATTAAACGAGGACAGCCGATGGCTACGAGTGATTTTCCTGGTTCATTTTTATCGGGTTGAAAACATTACAAAATGTTGTTTTATTATATACACAACTAAGGCCAGGGGGGTTACCACAAGTAAGTTCATTAAATCTGCCTAAATTTTCTTCCTCAAATACCTCTAGTAATGATGATACAGCTTAACCTATTATAAATGTGGCAATGAATACCAATGACCCATCCAACCCATATGGCCTTTGTAAGGTGATCTAAAAAGATACTCCACCTCCTCCCCATGTATTTTATTCTAAATACAATGTAGTACTTAATATAGATCATCTCATATTTTATCAAATAAATAAAAAATAATAAACAGCTGTTGTTTTATTATATACCAGCACATATTTTCAAACCAAAATTGAGAGTTTCTTTATTTCTTCACTTAAATTTTACATTAGCTTTGGAAAACACACACAATAACAGTAAATGGCATTATATGTACAATCAAAATCTAACTTGATCTGTATCTTGTGATAAGTAGCTTTGATAGATTGATTGATTGGTGTTTAACGCCAACTTTTTTAGCTATATCGTGGCGTTGTGATAAGTAGCAAGCATGCAATGTTGAATGATGACTACCAAGTGAAACACAATATATTAACCTGAAACCATATGCGTCAGAGAGAAAGAGAGAGATGTACAGAAACTTTGTCATTTCTAAGATGAGAATTTCTCATCACCATATTTACATCAAAATAAGATTAAATGTGTAATATTATTTGTAGAGGGCTTCACATGTGATACATAATTGTACTACATAGCAAACCATATGGTTCTGTAGTCCGAGAGAAGATTTTAAAGTTGCATCCAATCAGAAACCAAAATTGCTCACGGTGGTCAGATTTTTTGCCAAATCAAGACAAAACAAGAAATCTTTGTATAGAAGACCTACATACATCATTTGTACTAGTTACAAATTCCTTTGGACTGGTAGTATCTGGGAAAAAGACCTTTAAAGCTTCAGTAAATCTGAAACAAAACAAAATTCCTATGGTCGCCATGTTTTTCTGCCAGATCAAGACAATATGAGCAATTTCTGTGGACAAACTCTAATACATTATATATCGGGACTGTCATGGTCGGATCGCATGGTAGTTGGATTTTCACCTACCTATGCAATCAGTGCCTATCACCACTAATGTTGTGAGTTCTAATCTCACTAAGGCGAGGTGTACTCGATACAACATTATGTGATAAAGTTTGTCAGTGACTTAAGGCAGGTCAGTGGTTTTCTTCCGGGTACTCTGGTTTCCTCCACCAATAAAACTGACTGCCACAATATAACTGAAATATTGTTGAAAGTGGGGTTAAGCACCATAAACCCAAACCCTAAACCCTCAAATACATTATTTGTACTGGTTAACAAATTATTTGGACTTGTAGTTTCAGAGAAGTAGATTTTGTTAAAATATCAGCCAACCAGAAACAGAACTGTCTATCACAGCGATATTTTTCCCCACATCAAAATGACATGAGAACTTTTGTAGAGGACCTCACATGCACATTTCCTCCAAATTTCCGACAGACACAAAGTGATTGCTATATTTCACATGACCGAGGCAATAAGGTATTATCCAAAAATTGTTTTTAGGGCAGATTAAAACATATGAATTGGCACACATAACGGCAATCCTATTTAAATAAATAAAGAATTAAGACTAAATGAAGAAAACATAACTTATCAACATTGAATGTAGGAAATCCTCTTTAAAAAAATAAAGACATGAATATTATGTCAATATACTGTGTATAATTAAGGGTTAGGGTTATTGGTGTTTAATGCCACTTTCAATTATATTTCATAATTGACACACTGAACCTACATTCATGAAATATTTGTTCCTTGTAAATATCATAGATACTGTATTTTAATAACAAAACAAGTAGAGTATGACCTACATTCATTAAAATAAAGGTACAAAATAATGTTAACTCCATAGATAAAATGAGACAAATAAAGAAATGTAATACATACAATCATTAAAATAATATGGGAAATAATTTTGTTCACTCCATATGGTTTAGGCTTATGGTGTTTAATGCCACATTCCACAATACTTCAGGTCTATTGTGGCAGCCACTCCATATTTAAAATGAGTCAAATTAAGACATGTTATTGAAGAAGTATCAAAAAACTTTTCATCAAAAATTAGCAAATAAAAATTTTCAATATGACTGCCATTTTTATTTCAAGAATGGCATACAATATCTAATGGGGGACTATGGAGAGTCATAAGAGTGGATATAAAATTAGAGGTTCACATGACTCTGTATGTCATAAAGTGGAGATAAAATTAGAGGTTCACATGACCCTGTATGTCATAAAGTGGAGATAAAATTAGAGGTTCACATGACCCTGGCCTGTATGTCATAAAGTGGAGATAAAATTAGAGGTTCACATGACCCTGTATGTCATAAAGTGGAGATACAATTAAAGGTTCATATTACCCTGTATGCCATAAAGTGGAGATAAAATTAGAGGTTCACATGACCCTGTATGTCATAAAGTGGAGATAAAATTAGAGGTTCACATGATCCTGAATGTCATAAAGTGGAGATAAAATTAGAGGTTCACATGATCCTGTATGTCATAAAGTGGATATATAATTAGAGGTTCACATGACCCTGTATGTTATACAGTGGAGATACAACTAGAGGCTCACATGACCCTGTATGTCATAAAGTGGATATAAAATTAGAGGTTCACATGATCCTGTATGTCGTAAAGTGAATATAAAATTAGAGGTTCACACGACCCTCTATGTCATAAAGTGGATATAAAACTAGAGGCTCACATGAGCCTGTATGTCATAAAGTGGATATAAAATTAGAGGTTCACACGACCCTGTATGTCATAAAGTAGAGATAAAACTAGAGGCTCACATGACCCTGTATGTCATAAAGTGGATATAAAATTAGAGGTTTACTTGATCATGTATGTCATAAAGTGGATAAAAAATTATAGGTGTATGTGTTCACATGACCCTGTATGTCATAAAGTGGAGAAAAAACTAGAGGCTCACATGACCCTGTATGTCATCAAGTGGATATAAAACTAGAGGCTCACATGAGCCTGTATGTCATAAAGTGGATATAAAATTAGAGGTTCACATGACCCTGTATGTCATAAAGTGGAGATAAAACTAGAGGCTCACATGAGCCTGTATGTATTAAAGTGGAGATAAAACTAGAGGCTCACATGAGCATGTATCATCAGTATATGGCTCATCTGGTAAAACAATTTATTTAATTACTTATCATAGAAGCTAGGATCTGCAATGGTCAACACTGTATCTCCATTCCACAATGATATGTCATTTCAAATACAAGAACATTTTCATCCTTGGGTCTTCAGAGTACTGTTATTCAAACATATTTCTCCATTGCACCCTACATAAAATGAGCCTTACTGCCCTAACCTCACATGCCCTGGGGTCTATTTTGTTTACATACTTGTTAACCATCAATGATGAATCTTACCAATTGTATTTGCTTTTTCATTACTCATTCTCAGAAATCCCTTCTTAAAATTTCCCCCAATATATTCCATTTTAAAAGTTCAACCCTAGGGTTCCTTACCTTTAGATCCTGGAACTACATTTGCATTAATCTAATTTATGTATCATAATGATGCTGCACAAAACATAATGAAGCCTTCCTATTCCTAGTTCTCCAGTAGGAATTGCCTAAAGATTTACTTAAAATCCCCATTGATGATCAACTTTTGTAAAAATCTAAATTTCCTCTTTTCAAATGATTAAATCTTCCAAGTCTGCTTGATTCCATTTAGCTGAGCAGTTTTGCAGGAGGGGATGAACATGTAAAAAAAAGTTCACCATGATGTAAAGATACCAAGTGATACTAACAGCTCACACTATCATTGATCATTGAAACAAACATGAACAACTGAATATCATAATGTAGAATAAAATAAATATATTGTTTAAAGGTCATTGAAGTATATCATAAATATAACAAATATATCAAACATTCTCTCAAACACGAAGATAAAAAAAAAACAATTACCACAGTAAAAAGTTTGTTTATTAGTAATATGGACAGACATTTAACCACTTCATATTGAAATAATATGTACATCTATTTTATATTATTGCCCCCCCCTTTCCCCCAGAATCTAAATATTCTACTGGAGATTGGTACAAATTCATGAATATGAGAATTTTACAAAATAATCTGCATTAAAATTGGATTACAAATAAAAATGTTCATATTTTGTAAATTGGCTCTTTTTGTCCATTTTGGTCAGGTTTAGCTTAGAAGCCTTAGGAAGTAGAGAAAATCTATTGACAACCTAAGGGAAGCCCTAAACACACTCCATTTAAAGAAAAAAAAACAACCATCAAAATTGGATTTAAATACACCATTCTATATTCTTTATATTCTATGTTTATGTGAAATTTCAGAATTTGGGCCCGTTTAAGATCTCTTCACCAAATAAAATAGTTATTGTTATAATGGTCCATCAATAACCCATAAAGATGAATATTTGCAAAATCCACACCAAAACTGGATAAGAAATAAATAAAAGTTCAAATTCTGAAATTCATTCCCCTTCTATGTCAATAAAGGTAATACATGTAGTTATATAATAATGTTTTCCAGTTTTTCTGAGAGGGATGTTCTTAAGGAATTTACTAAAAAAAATTGAAAACTGATCAACAATAAACAATACACATGTAAAAAAAAACCCAGAAAACACCCTTTTTGCAACTTGGGGCCTCTTGTTTGGAAACATGCTGGACTATAATATAATACCCTAAATCAGTCCCAAAAATTATTCTGTGACAAGCCAAGGATCTCTCTGTCAAAAATTCAGAAGGATTGGTCAAATAGAACAACTTATTGCACAGAAACCATTGAATCTACAAACAGACAAAGATGACAAGGGAAAAAACACACCAATGATTTAATACAAGCTCAACATTTTTGTTGTTGTATAAAAACATAAGAAATGTCACAAAATATAGTAAGATACAAAATTGTAAGAACATACACATTGTAAATATGATGACCAAAAACAAGAGAATTAAAGAGACATTCATGTTCAAATATTAACCTCCTTAATATTGCACATTGATTAATTTATTAAAAATTGCAAAAATCAAGTTTGAAAACTACATATAAATATTTTTTTTTAAATCTAAAATTGCTAATGCCCTGATTATGAAAAAAAGATTTATGAAAATTAACATATTAAACAATTATTGTCTTTATAACAGGTCAATATATATGAGTTTTTACATACTTAAAAAATCAGTTTTGAAAGAGGCTGAAGGCCAAGGTCAATATTGGTTCATTAGGTCAATAAAAACACATATATTGACTGATACAAAATACTGTAACTCTTTTATCACATAATAGGCAAATGAAAGTGATAGGAATCAACATGAATTCTAATCAACACAAAAAACTGTCAGTAAAAAATTCAGAGTCAATAGTCAAATGTAGACATGCCGCTCCATTTAGACATATTATTCAGATTCCTAGCCAGCCAGTGTTTGCTCTTTCTCCTTAATGCTTTATAGTGGAGAAGCCGTAAATGCCAATTTGATAGTTTTTGGTTTGACCCTAACCGGGCTCAAACACACATAAGGCATGCATGCTAACCATTACACTACCAATGAACGTTTTCTTTAAAATCAAACAATGTGTTCCTAGATCCATTCAAAATGTCTTAAATAAGCTATGCAAGTGTTCCTAGGGTTTTAACATTCTATTCATGTTTTGTATCCACTGTTATTGAAAGAAATTGAACAGAGTATGTATGATGTGTTCTTTAATATGTTTTAAAGTCAGAGATTGACGGCTGTAGATTTCACCTGGGACAAAAATTGCATTATTCAACATCACACAATCTGTTCCGGTTTCCGTGCACCTATACCAAAAATAACTTTCGCTAATGACACAGATTCTAAAATAGCATACGACAAGAGAAATTCTCAAACCACAAATTTTTCACACATATATTTTTGGAAGAAAACCAGCACAATATTTAAGATGGGTTAACATTCTGAGTTGTACAGAAAAGGGGGATGGGTGCACTGTTGTTTCCGCGATTGATTGTTGACGACTGTTAATTTCCCCTACCAAATATTCTGAATTGAATTTATAAGTAACTAAGCTCAAATTGTCTGATTACCTATTCATTGAATCTCGGTAAATATACATTGTCTTGATTGGTTGATAATATGCATTGTGTTGATAAATGAAGCTTGAAATACCATGAACAGACGTCACTCCCTTAGTCAATATGACAGCTGCCTTGCCGGTGGGACATTTATAATATCTGATCTTATCATACCTAATTAATAGCTTTCTGTGATTATTTTAACCAGAAAATGTAATTTATTAGTTTTTTTAGTAATTAAGCTTTTTTAACACCACATTATGATTGGGTTTCCTTCCTCTTTATGTCATTGTGTGAAATGAGGAAAAATAGGATTCTTTTTTACTCATAATCGCTACTCTGGGAAATCTTTAAGATCAAAAGAAACTGTACCTTTATCAATCCAAAGGTTTTGTTAAAATCTTATAAAGTTTGGTCCAAGCAAACATGAGCTATTGCCAGGCATGTGAAGTAAAGCCTATTTCTTTTTTTTTTTTACAAACAAAGTCCCATAACTCTGAAAATGCAAAAGTAAAAATCAAAACTGAAAGGTAGTGTACTATCATCAATACTGAGGCTATGTAAAAGTCGGTAAAATTAAAAATAAATCGTCAAACCAAACTTAAGTTATCGTAGGCCCTGTGGACAGAAGGAGTGATTAATGATGCTATATACAATAAAGTGTTCCGTCTACACAAGCTACTGTAGAAAACAGAAGAGGCTACTATTAACTATTTTGGAGAAAATAAAAAGTTGAGATAAAAAAATATAATTGTTTGGTTAAAAATACACAATTACAGGATCTACAGTATTTTATGGCAAGCATGAAATATTATTCAATAAACATATATATTTTTTAAGTATAGTTTACAATATTTATTAAATATACATTACAAAAATAAATGGATTTCTTAATTAAATTCCATCCCTTTACAAGTAGATGTCTTTTTTTTTTTAATTTTCATATCTTGCAATTTGGAATAGATAAGAGGTCACAAACATTTTGGAATGTGAATGTTACCTGATATTACATGATACAGAATGTTATTATACAATTATTGACTTTAGATGAGGTTAATATAAGGATCTATTGTTCTAAAATATATGATATTTACCAAGGCTGAAGCTGAGGTAAATATCATATATCTTGGAACGATAGATCCTTATATTAAACGAAATGAAAGTCAATAATTGTTTTATTATATGAAACTATTACTAATGTCCTCTGTGTCATGTTTATAAATTGCCATTATACACTATGTGTTTTTCGGTAAATTTTAATGATAACAAGAAAGATTTATGCATACTGCAAAAATTAATTTAGATCGTTCTAAAGGAAACTTTGGAACATTATATTAACCTCATGTGAAGCTAAAATCAAAAGTAGGGGTTTTACGATTTTAGAGTCGTATGAGGTTAATATAACGTTCCAAAGGCTCCTCTGGAACGATCAAAATTAATCTTTGCGGAAATTGAAGGATTAGACAGTATTCTTAAAGTTATATTAAGAAAATCTCATGCTTTTAGCCAATCAGATAAAAGAAATATTTATAGTCATATTTTAATAGATGTTATTGGATCAACAGATAAAAATAAAAAAAAAATAATTCAACAAAAAACAATTAAAATTAATTAAAGGAAAAAAAATAAATTCAATGGCAATAATGATAAATAATGTTAATATAACAATAAATAAAAAAAAAACCAATAAATAAAACTGTAAATGATAATATGAATGAAATATGTAATATCATTACATCGACACCCATTTTGGACGGTTTGTTTAAAATGATACAACATCCTATTAGTGTGATAGGTCAAAATGTCAAAGATTACGTTATGATGCTGAAATAATGTAAAATGATCTCACACATCAATTATTTCAGGTTGATAAATGTCTTTTTTGCGTAGTTCTAATTTTTCTTTATCTGAAAATCATTTAGAAAACAAACTGATGATTGTTTGTACATTTTGTTTTCATTTATTAGTATCAAATCAATAAAAATAATTAATAAACTACTAAATTTAATCTACCATTTTTAAAACATTAGTAATAAATATATTAGAAAAAAATAAAATAAAAAATAAACAAAATTGCTGAATCTATAAATAAAATTGCTAACTTTTATGAATTGGCTAAAATATTTTTTGTAGAATCCTATGTAATTATAAAAACACAATTCTAACAATATTTTTTGTAGAATCACCTATGTAATTATAAAAACACAATTCTAACAATATTTTTTGTAGAATCCTATGTAATTACAAAAACACAATTCTAACAATATTTTCATAAAATTAAACATGTTGTGTACATTTATCTTTTTATAAAAGATTCCATTTTTAATTTTACAATAATTGTACAGTAGATAAATTAAATGTTTCTTCTATATATTTTTTTTTAATGTTTTTGGTGATACACAACAAAGAAAATATGTAAAAAAATATACAACACACATGTAATTTTAATTACATTGAAACAAACGTCCATAATAAACAGTTGTTAAAATTTCAGTTGTTTTGTCTCAATTTTCATGGAAAGATTGACTATATACTCTCTTAATGATAGAGATCAGAACTCTATAAACAAAATACAATGCTGTAGCAAAGAAAGTTAACTGTCTCAAAAGTATATGATGAGTATACCTATACAGTCCAACCTGTATATAAAGGCCACTCAAGGGAATCTGAACATGTGGCCTTAATGAGAAGTTCCCCTTTATATACAGGTTAAAATTATATACACTATTTATTGATAGGATAAATGAGGCTGCCCTTTATAGACAGTGATTTGTTATATAGAGGTGCCCTTTATAGACAGTGATTTGTTATATAGAGGTGCTCTTTAAGGCAGGTTTTACTGTACATAATTTGAGTATTTAAATTATATGTACAAATTTGGAATCAACTATAAACCCTGTAAAAGTTTTTGAAATAATTTAAATTTCTGTACTATATTCTGGTCGTACAACATCCTGTGCTCTTTGTGCATCATATTCAGCCTTCTCTGCCTCATAAACATCATTGAGAAAATCATCAAAGTTCTGTTGTAAAATTATAGATTTTGTAGCTCCCCCTACCAGTGTGAAGCTGTAAAACAAATGTATATGTAGGTTATCAATGGGTTAGGGTTGAGTTATGGTGCTAAAAGCTACTTTTAACAATATTTCAGTTATATCGTGGCAGTCAGTTTTATTGGTAGAGGAAACCGGAGTATCCAGAGAAAATAACTAATCTGCCGAAAGTCACTGATATTGTATCGAGTATACCTGGCCTGAGAGGGATTCCAACTCACAACGTTAGTGCTGATATGATCATGATCACCATGATCCCTTGGTTATCAATGGGTGTGTCATTGTTGTATATTTACCTCAAGTTTGTACATTTTTAGGTATATCATGGTGAGGTACTTTTTGATGTGAAGATGGGGATGCCTCTTTGTACTAGACTAACACACTCATGCTGCACTGGATTTTTATACAATGCCCCCACCCCTCTAAAAGACCAAATTTCAGATCAACTGAATTGCAGAAGGGGTAACCTTATAATAGGGGGATTTCTGTAGTATTCACTGCAACAACGAAGACGTGCCGAATTACTCACATCATTATGACTCAGAACACTAACCAGTCCTTGCTCTGTGTTCTTAGTTGAGAAGCAATAAATACAAATTTTATAGTCCATTGTATGATCTGACTGGGGTTCAGATCCACAGTCGTACATACTGAGGAGCTTGGTAACCATATCATCACCATGGTGATTTATAATATGTAGTTACAAATGTTATTTCGTCTTCACTTACATCTACACCCTTCTGTGTGGTGCAGGAACTACTTATCCTCCCCCAGCACACAGGTTCACCACTTTTCTAGTAGGTTTTGTGCTGCTCTCAATCTTTAGTTTGCATTGTTTTGTCTTTTTGTCCTTTGTTTATTTTGGCCATTGTCTTCTCTCTTCTTCTTTGAATTATGACTTCTGATTATCCTTTTGGTATCTTTGAATTATGACTTCTGATTATCCTTTTGGTATCTTTGAATTATGACTTCTGATTATCCTTTTGGTATCTTTGAATTATGACTTCTGATTATCCTTTTGGTATCTTTGAATTATGACTTCTGATTATCCTTTTGGTATCTTTGAATTATGACTTCTGATTATCCTTTTGGTATCTTTGAATTATGGCTTCTGATTATTCTTTTGGTATCTTTGCAATTTCCAATGCCATATGTTGTCTTTTTAGGTTCAATGCATTGATGCGAAAGGTGGCTGCTTGTTTTGATAATATTGATGGAATTGTTGACCATCACTGTATAGACTGTCTTTTCTGGATAATTTCTAATTGGTTTGTTTGTATGGTCCTTTAATGGCACCTTCGATATGTTCAAGTGATGTCATGTTTCCTTATTACTATTTAATCAGCTCGTTCAAATTAACAAGAACTTGTGTGAGACAGTGATTGTTGTTTAACGCCAACTCAGCAATATCATGGAGAGAACAAGTTAATTTTCTATGAGATGATAATGAAGTTTGCTAGACTAACACGACCTTGACGATGATTAAATCTATGAATATATAAATGTGTAAGGCATATTTCTTGTTGTCCATTTGAAGTAGTAATAGTCTTAATTTATTCATCACTTTAGCTGATGCATGGTAATTTCTACTATGGAACATGAATTTACCTTCGTTTAAAGATATCATATTTAATCTTGAAGAACCTAACAAATCTATCCCACATTCGTATCTGACTTTTCTGATGCCTCTCTTCTTTTTTGGCAATCTTCTCATCATACAGATGTTTGTAGGGGTCCTTTGCATACTTTTCTATCAGACTGGCATTCACATCTGTACATTTGTCTTGAAACAAACAAAAAATAAATACAGGTATTAAGGTGGTTTTTCTTCGTTGTCAGACATACAAATTTGTAGTCAAAATTTGTAACTTTGTTTATACAATAATGCTGATAAGTCTGCACACCTCGAAAGTCAGAGCACCAATATTGCATCCGCTTCTGTTTCTAATGTAAAAATTGTCTGCTACAGCAAGCTCCCACCTATCCAATATTGTATTCTTCACTGACATTTCGCCCCAATTTTTGCATTCCAAGCCCTCCATACCTGGTGCAGGAAGTGGTGCACAGAGTTATAAAACATGTCCACATCAACAAAAAACATGGGGTATGTACAGTTTTCCATTCATTTTTTTAGTTATTGTTCTGGTTATTTAATCATTTTTACATCGTTGAAAAGATGAAAGAGTAATCTTTCTTTTGATAGCAAATTTACATAGAAAAACATTTTTTCCCAATGTAGTTGCCCTCGGAATCGTTAAGTGCACACACTTATAATACGGATCTGTATATATTATGTTCATGTATATGCTGGGATGTAACATTTTATTTAACAATTTGAAAGCTTATTTTTGATGAATATTAATTTTAAATACTATTGGACCCTTTTAATGATTCATTGAGAGGAATTTTTATTTATACAACTTTTAGAAATATTCCATTTGACCTAACAGAGGTGACAATATAAGAGACCTAAAATGGAGTTCTCATCAGGAAAAATCTAATTTGTACCATGTCTCTGAGAAAAAAAAAATACCATTCACAAAATATTTTTAGGGATTCATTTTGATTGACTGATGGTTTTTGTAAGTTTCACATAGGTACATGTTTTTATATACAGATTTTGGCAAATGATGTAATAACCCACAACTATTTCAGAGCCAAATTAAAACAGCATATTATTTACAGGCTGATCAACAATTACATACCTGCACAGTTTTTTGTATTATTAACAAACTGTTCATACTCGGTGAAATTTTTCTGGAACTCTATATCGGTTGTATTTATAAAAACATACATGTAACACGAGGGAACATCTGATACTGTGTGCACATTATGGAACTCGCTCGGTGGCAGCTGAAAACAAAATGGTGAAAAAGGGTTTTACGAGAAGCTGTCGAGCATGATAATGTACTACCACAATTGGTTGTGTATATTACACACTGATATATAATACACATCCCTTCCAGGATTCTTTCAACATCTCATTACATTAGAATTATTTAACTTGTCAATTGATTTCTTGTCAATAACATTCACCTACACTAATGAAAATGTGAGCAATGTACTCAGCCTAGTACAGTAATTATTATATATACCAGAACAAACTCAGCCTAGTACAGTAATTATTATATATACCAGAACAAACTCAGCCTAGTACAGTAATTATTATATATACCAGAACAAACTCAGCCTAATATATGTTCAAGAGCTCCTAACCAAGTTCACTCATTTAAAATTTGAGCAGATTCTGACTTCAAATAAGGCAGCTTTGGTCAATTAAAAAAAAATTATATTTATAGTAATGTCTGCCACCTTGCATGGAGTTCAAACCAATCACATACATTTCAGAATGGGGACCAACAAGGACTATAACAGCAAAGTTAGGTTCAAATTGACTGAGAAGTTTCAAAGAAGAAGATTTTTAATGAGTTTTTGTTTAAATAGGCCTTATTTCCGTAACCAGCAAAAATCAATATACAATGTACATGAAAGGTATATCTGTCAAGGAGCTCCTAACCATTCTCTTTCAGTTAAAATTTATTAGAATCTGGTTTCAAATAAAATTGCTTTGGAAAATTCAAGAATTTTTATATTTTCAGTATTGGTGGCCATCTTGGATGGTGTTTGTACAAATCAAATATAATGTTGATGAGCTAAAAATGACTTTAAACAAGTTTTTAGTTAAACATTTTATATTTTATGTCATTCATTGCCACATCATACAAGATCTTTCTGGATTTTACAAAATGACTGAGGACACTATTACAATAATATTTTGTATATTTGTTTTCTTGAGAAAACTCATTAAAATATGAACTTAAGAAATTTTAAGCTTAATTCAAATCAAAACCTCAAATACTCTGTTTCACTGAAGAAAAATCTATGGTCCCGTCTAGTAAAACACATCAATATATTGAAACATCACACAAATTCTATAAAGAAAATAACTCTGTCTAATTGGTGATCATTTAAAATCTTTTTTAAAGTCTTATTTATGCTCATTGTAAGCCAGTTGAATCGTCAGTTCTGTTTTACTCTTGGAATGTTTTGGTTTAATTCTTATTTTTCTGGTATTGTTTTGTTTTCCTTACTATTCTATAAAATCGATACTGTGGAGTACAACATTATTATATACCGGTACATATAATAAATATTTTAGATACCTGCATTGATTGGTTAACACTTAGAGAATAATTTTCTTTCCTGTCAGCTAATTCTACAACTATTTCTCCAGCCAGGACTGTAATACTTGTATTACCCAGATCTTCTTGTACATAATTTTCCAGATACAGACCTTCAATAGACACAACGATTCAACACCAAATAGCATTTGTTTTGGCAATGCTTTTTTTAAATGAAATTAAAAACTTCATGTAATATGTAACTCTAGTTTGGAATACAATTACATGTATACATATTAAAAGAAGTCTACAAGCTGTTTAAATTCTTCTTATGCTTAATATTTACTCTTTGGTTAAATGTTTTGTCTGGGGGAAAAAAAGTGAATATCATACAAAACTTATAACAGTAATATATATGAAAAATACAAAACTAACAGGACTTGCACAAACCTTATTTAAATTTAATTGTTTATTAAAACTTACTTGACACTTAAATTTACTTGAAATGTACACATAATTAACTTACACTTAAAATGTTTAATTGAGATATAAATCTAATTGATGTTTGTGCAACCCAGTACCAAACGAGGGAAATACAAATGTATTCAATGGTTCCTTAGTTCTTAAACTAATAAATATTACCTGGAAAATCAGCAACAAACACTACTTCAGTGTGATTATCCATTTGATCTTTGATCTCATCTAATTTTAATCTCCATCCTGACAAATCTACAAGCAGTGGTTGTAAGTACGATATTTCTTTAAACGGATGCCACTCAGCCTCTAAAATATTTACTCGTGGATCAAACATTCTGAAGTAGAAAATGAAAATCAATAGACTTTTAAATCTTAAAACATAAAATTTTGTTTCGATTGCTGTAGCAAAATGGTCAATAGAACATCTACTCTCATATCATACAAGTACAAGATATCATTGTTGAAAGTTGAATATTAAATGAAAAAATAAATTCTCTGAAATCTGAATGTGATGTAATTTTTGTGTGTTATGCTCCTCCTTTTTAATATTATTGTGACTGTGAGTTGAAGAACTTCAATCAAAGTAATGTTTTCTTTACTTATAATACATTTTACTCAAGATTAAACAGGACTTTTTTCATTTTGATGTTTTATGGTGTTTAACACTACTTTCAACAATATTTCAGTTAATTCTCTATATCTCTTAACAATCAAAATGAAATATCAAAATCTCCTCTTCACATTGCTGTAAAACCTGTCTAAAGCAAACACTGTGTGAGTCTCACATTACTGTAAAACCTGTCTAAAACAAACACTGGGTGAGTCTCACATTACTGTAAAACCTGTCTAAAACAAACACTGGGTGAGCCTCACATTACTGTAAAACCTGTCTAAAACAAACACTGGGTGAGTCTCACATTACTGTAAAACCTGTCTAAAACAAACACTGTGTGAG
>MJUT01054432.1:280945-292805 GCA_002080005.1 Gigantidas platifrons
GTCATGATAGTAATGGTATTCAGTAAGGGGTCTTCGTAGTCATGATAGTAATGGTATTCAGTAAGGGGTCTTTGTAGTCATGATAGTAATGGTATTCAGTAAGGGGTCTTTGTAGTCATGATAGTAATGGTATTCAGTAAGGGGTCTTTGTAGTCATGATAGTAATGGTATTCAGTAAGGGGTCTTTGTAGTCATGATAGTAATGGTATTCAGTAAGAGGTCTTTGTAGTCATGCTCATATTGATAGAGTTATTTCACACAGTAATGGTCTTACATCTATCTATGTGATCAGTGGCTATCGACACTAAAGTCTTGAGTTTGATTTTACTACAGTGAGTTGCAGGGTGTAATCAATATATCAGTGTTATTTTCCTTATTTTCTATATAAAAAAAAAAAAAACGGGGCCCCCTTATGTAAATGTCTGGATTCGCCTCTGCATATACAAATGTACTCCAGTTTACTCCTTGAATAAAACTGACTGCCACAATATGATTGAAATTTAATTTTTTTTTTTTAATATTTTATTCAAATCACATGTTTTTACAATTACTCAAGCAACCCAGGTTAGCTTAATCTAAGGAATGAACTTGAATTTGAATTTTTGGTGTTTAACGCCACTTTCAGCAATATTTCAGCTATATCATGGCGACCAGTTTTAGTGGTGGAGGAAGCCAGGTACCCTGAGAGAACCACCGACCATGGGCAAGCAACTGGTAAACTTGATCACTTGCGGCTGCGAGTCGAGTGCATCCTTTTTTGTAATTTACAAAGCTGGGCGCAAACCCACGCCGTATTGGTGATAGGCTTGTATGAGCTGTTAGATCCAATGACCTAACTCATTGAGTCACCTGGGCCCTCTTAGTCTAAGGAGGCCTGTTGGAACTGTAAATACAATGTATCAATAATAAATCTATCTAATAAACCATATATTATTATGATAATAGAGCAACCTGATACAAATAATATAATTTATAAACAGTAATATCATCACCCAGCCCCCATAGGCTTATAATGCACTTAAAACAAAAATATCTTACAATCTAAAATTCAAGAGTTAATTTTTTAGCAATAGATAAGACTGATTAATTTAGTCCAGATAACTTTTTTTTACGAATATTAAATATATCAATTTGAATTATGAATTTGGCTACAGCTTATAAACACCAGTACTTAGTACACTTATAAACTTGTAGAATTTTGAACATGTCTAATTTTGCAAAGATAAATATCACTGGTGTTAAACTGATGTTCGTAACTGGAGTTACCTACATTTTTGTACATCCCAACATGGCGGACACGGAAAATGGTAAATTAGAACATACTTGATTTCTTTTTATCAGTAGTGTTTATTAGTAAGTCCATATGGTATGATTACAGGTGGGAATATTAGACACTCGAATGCATACATATAAAAATGACGAAACTCTTATGAGAACATTGAAATCGTAACTTGAAAAAAATTGAAGGATGTACGTAACTCTTTGAAGTGATGTTCGTAAAGTTACTTACATCATTTGTATTTCTTGAAATGACAATATTTGAAAATAAACTAAAAACAAAGAGAAAACAAGGATGTTCTAATTCACCATTTTCCGTGTCCGCCATGTTGGGATGTAGGTAATTCCAGTTACAAACATCAGTTTAACACCAGTGAATATACAAGATATGAAAAAATATCAACTATATTTCATCTCCTTAAAGTCTGTATATAAAAAGTGTAAATGTATTCATTTACTAATTTATATTTCAGTAATATTATTTTAATTACATAATTTTACTTAAAACTATATATCAACATATTTGTGTATTAGACTTTGTTTGAATATACTAAATAATTATAAATATTTAGCAACTATACCAGTACTCAGCATAAAAGAACATCTATATAGTTTACAGAATTGTGACTTCTAATCATCCAGAATAACAATAAAGTATTCCTTAATGATCACTCATGGTTTTTTTTAAGATTATCATTATGGAAGATTGCATCATTTCATTAACCATTTCATTTTTTCAACATCTTCATAAATATTAAGTTTTAAATACAACATTAAATTTGTTATTTTTGTGCACAACAAATACACACCAAAAATCTTAGAAAAAATATATATAGTAAGTTAACTCACCAAAATTCAGCTCAAGTTTTAAATGATTAGAAATAACTGTTGGTACAGTAAAGACATCTGTTATACAATGTATATGTTATCTTTAGGCCTTTCTTAATCACATCTTGATGGAGAGCTCTGATCTGTCTGTATCTAGAAAACAAAATCAATATAATTATGATTACTTTGGTCTTAGTACTGATTCTCCTGACTTATAGATTGTCATCTGTCTTCAAATTTGACAAATGATTTCCACTTGTTAACAAATTTATCTAAAGCTAAACTCCTAGTTATAATAATTATAGTCTTGTCTTTAACTCAGACTACAATAGTTCTATTATAGCGTCATTTTTATTTTACATGTACACGTGTACATATTTCAAGGACATTATGTTTAAAAGAACAACTAAATTTTCAATACATAAATGTACACAAATGCTACTGTAATAATTACACCTAAAGAACATGAATCGTGAATGTTTAAGTCTGTCCACGTAGCATTTTATGACTTAAATTAAAAAAAATTTGAGCAAATAACAGAATAAATATTTATTTATCTTTTTCTTTTTAACAATAGCATTCAAAGGTTAAAGAACATAATGGACAATGATTTTTAAAAATAATTACAAGTATCTGTACTTACATGTCATGATTTTAACAAAACTATACATAATTTACCTGTTTATTACCATCAAACCAAAGAAACAACAAAAAATGTTATTTCTGTTTTTAAATTATTTTTGTTATCAGCTATTTATCAATTTGTTTATAAAATAACAGTCAAACCTGCCTTAAATGGCACCTCTATATAACAAATCACTGTCTATAAAGGACAGTCTCATTTTTCCCATTAATGAATAGTGCATATAATCTTAACCTCTATTCAAATGGCACCTGCTCATAAAGGTTACATTGAGTGGCTTTTATATACAGGTTTGACTGTATTTTATATCTATGAAATCATTAATAATCACTAGTGACGTAGTCTATTCATTTTGATCAATTAACAAAATTAATTTATATGTCATACATGTAGTATATAAAAATACAGAAAATGACAAAATTCATTTGTATTAATTAAACTGCTGTAGTGTTATATGTAATAGGAATGTTTCTACATGTACCACGTCACTCTCTGTAAAGTCCATATTTTGACCACAATCAATCCATGCTTATACGACATTAAAAGATGTTAACAGCTCTTCATATACTTCAATTTTTATTCCTATTTATTTGAAATTATATTTTGTGTATGATTTATCAAAACAAAAGCTTTTATGCAATTAAATGTCTAGCAAGATAATTAAACCAGAGGCTATCAAGAGCTTGTATCGTTCACCTAAAGGGCCTGGGTGGCTCAATGAGTTATGTAGTTGGATTCCTAACAACTCATACAAGCCTATAACCAATACAACTTGAGTTCGCGCCCAGCTTTGTAAACTACAAAAAAGGGTGCACTCGACTCACAGCCGCAAGTGATAAAGTTTACCAGTTACTTGCCCATGGCCAGTGATTCTCTCCGGGTTAATTCCGGCTTCTTTCACCACTAAAACTGGTCGCCATAATATAGCTGAAATATTGCTGAAAGTGGCATTAAACACCAAAAATCAATCAATCAATCATGTATCGTTCACCTGATTTATTTAGGAAATAAACAAAACAAAATATGAAATCCCTCATCAGACATTGATGGACATCTACGATTTCAGGTTGGCACCAACATCACCAGCTTCATAGATGTTTTCCTTAGTATCAAGTGTATGTTGGAGTCATCGTGGTCATGATCGCATGGTACATGTAGTTGGATTTACAACTACCTAAGCAATCAGTGTCTATCATCACTAACGTTGTGAGTTTGAACCCCGCTCAGATGAGGTGTACTCGATACAACATTATGTGATAAAGTTTATCAGTGACTTGTGGCAATTCCGTGGTTTTCTCCATTTTCCTCCACCAATAAAACTGACTGCCACGATACAACTGAAATATTGTTGAAAGTGGCATTAAACACCATAACCCACCCCCTCCTCATTTGCGTATGTAAAACAATTTCTGATATGAAGGTGTTTGTGTGTTTTTCCCATAGGGTTTTATGTCAAACTAAGTTCAGTTTGATCTTCAATAGGTACCTAAACATCAAGATGAGTTGAGAAACATTTCTTTAAAATCACACTGCAATATTAAAGTGGTTTCCGAGGAAATGATTTTTGCATGCACACATCTAGTTCAAATAGGTTTGATTCATGGTGCTTAACTCCACTTTCACCAATATTACATCTTTATTGGTGGAGGAAACCGGAGTGCCCGGACAAAAACCACCGACCTGTCGCAAGACACTGACAAACTTTATCACATAAAGTTGTATCAAGTACATCTCACCATGAACGGGGTTCGAAATCACAACTATAGTGGTGATAGGCACTGAGTGCACAGGTAGTTGAAAATCCAACTACCATACGATCACATCCATGATGGTCCCATATTATAGTTCAAGTAAGGTTCTATGTTAAACTAAAAATAACTATGTTCAATGACCGTGGCAATTATCTAGTTTGGTTGAGGTCTACCCTCGAATAACTGCATGATCTATTTTGAAATAGTCAAAAGGTTTCTTAGAAGAGGTCAAGCATTTTAGTGTTCATGTATGATCATATATATTTTCCATAGCACACTATGTTAAACTGTTCTGTTATTTAATTCAGCATTTAAACAAGATTCCTCTGCTTTTGTACGATCATCAATGATTTCTCTATGATCATGAAAGGACCTTACTTAACACGATATCTCAAAGTTAAAAATATTTGCATGATTAAAATTTATGTTATCTGCATTGAGAAGACATGGCTTTATATACATCTGCTTTATGTATAATTGATTTGAACTATCAAAATAAGATTTTTATTCCAATCAAAGGTCCACAAGAAATAAAAAATTACATGTAATACATAGATAATATAATTCAACATATTAAATATAAAATTTGTATTCTATACATATATGTTGACTGTATCCAATGAAACAACATTTATTGCATTGATAAAATAATACAAAAATATACAGTAGTAAATTGTCAAGAAGAAAACCACTGACTTGATGTAAACAATAACCACCTTCTTGAGTTAAGATCAAAATGAGAAAAATTGGTAAAGAGGTTAAATATTTTAAAGATGGTACAACAGGAGTGAGTCAATGAGTGTTGTTTAACACCAACTCAGCAATTTTTCAGCTATAAGGGGTCACAAACCGCATCGGCGGTCTAATGGTTAGTGTGCTTGCTTTGAGTGTGGTAGATCGTGGGTTCGAGTTTAGATTGGGTCAAACCAAAAACTATGAAATTGATATTTGTTGCTTCTCCGCTAAGCATCCAGCATTAAGGAGAAAGAGCAAAGAAAAAGACTTACCGTACTGGCTGGCTCGGAATCAGGATAATGTGTCTGAGTAGGGAGACATCACTCTATCTACGGATTGTTGTTATAATCTACGGACTGTTGTTAAAATCAAACTACCGGTAAACATGTTGGGCTAGTAAAAAGCTGACATCATTATCATCTCATTGAAAATTAACTTGTTCTTGCCATCATATAGCTGAAAAATTGCTGTTATAGCTCTCACTTGAGCCTTTGGCTTTTTGGAGCAAAGAACCGGGTATTTAAAAGGATGTACTGAACAACATGGAAATAATCTGATAAAAACAAGGAAACTGGCAATAATTGGTCCTCAACCAGTATCTTAGTATCACAATTTTTTTATGGTTTATCACACAAATATTAAGATCTCAATAAAACTATCAGAATCAAAGCTTTCTAGGTAAAACATTAAAAAAACAAATCCTTTGTGTTTGGTTTACTTCAATGAAATACAAGCATTTACTTTCAATGTCGAAACGGCAGCACAAATAAAACCAACATATGGTTTTTAATAAACGATGACACGTTACGTCACCAGTTTCCAACGGTCGAGGTGAATAAAATATGAACTCTAAACTGATTTCCTAGTGCTCTAGTGGTTGACATCAATAATTACATTATCAAAGACATGGCAGGCAATTGGGCTGCACCGGTGTGTTTTCTAAATGACTAAAGCTAGTTTTAGGGAAAAGAAAATATGGCATTACGACATAGGACATTTTTCAACCTGAAATAATAGATGTAGTATTTCTAACCTTAAAAACACAGGAGCTTGTTTCTACCAATAGGAAGGTCGCCTATCCATGTAATATAAAAGAAGGTGCCTAACTATATAAATACCTGGTTATTTGCTCCCCAAAGCCAAAGGCTTAAGTGAGCTCAGGGCTTTCACTTCTTTCAAATTATAGGGAGGAGTGGCTTCTTTTTCAGAGAGTTCACAGGGAGAAGTGGGGAGACTTCTACGAGAATCAAGAGTTTAATCTAAATTTTGTTTCGTGTCGTGCTGAAGTTACCCTGTTCAAATTAAATAAATAATTTAAAAGAAGTTACTTAGTTAGTATGTTTGATTTTTATGTCTTTTGTTGGACATTATTTCTGAAAGTGCATCTAGTTAAAATCACGAATATAGTATCTGTATTACATTTTACTGATATGTTTCTTAAAGGCATAAACAATTGTCAACATGTGAACGGAAGGTCGATCACAATCTTAACTCGGTGTCAAGTAAAATAAAACACCAAACATACTGTGATAGGGATTATTAAAAATCAGAAATGTCTCCGTGCATTACATCAAATATTGAGATGTTGTTCTATGCCAACATATTAAGTATAAGAACTTAAATTTTGCATAAAAAATTATGGAAATTTCATTTTACTCAAAGTAGCTTCGATTAACATTTTCCATAGCACTGTACATGATTGCATCCCCTTCTGATACAGCAACATATTTGTTTGTTAACTTACTGTACGAATAAAAAGTCTCTTTGAACCAAAATGAATTACTTTTTAAGAAAGTCTCGATTGAAGAAAATCAAATAGATTTCAATAAAAACAATCTCGCCATTTACTTACTTGACACGTGGAAAATTACTCTAGCGACCATGCAAAATTGCAATGCAATTACCACTTCTCTTTTGATCAATGAAAAAGCAATGTCAACCTTACCAAGGCGACTGACATAAAAGAAGGAGGCTAACTACTTGAATGTCATAGTTAGTCACCTTGTTTTATATTCATGACATTTGTAAAAAAAAAAAAAAATTATGGGACAAAGTCCCAACTATGGTAGAAATAGCAATATTTTAATTCCAGATCCATAGCACTAATGGATAAAATTCCTTGCACCGGAAATGATGCAACCGGAAACCAATACAGGGCTTACTGGTGGAATTCGACTCCGTAAGGATGCACAGTAATCTGGTACTTGTGGCCCCAAAGGGGCCATGACGAGTACCAAAGTACTAAAAACGACATATTGTATAAATAAAATCAAGAACGGGTACAAGGATGTAGGAAAAAAATCAAAGTTGCTTACGCATTTAGCTCTAAATCTCGTGAGAAGTGGAACATGTTCAAAATATCACGAGATAGAGCGTGAAATAGTCCTTGACAACCATAAACAACGATGACTGACAATGTTTATATGGGACGAAGTCCCAACTATGGTAGAAATAGCATTTTTTTTCTATATACTAATGACTAAATTTTCATGCACTGGAAATGACACACTGGAAGTCAATAAAGGGTTAAATCAGTGCAGAAAATCGGATGCCCGACGTTTCGTAACCTGGTCGTTTCGTACCTAGATCGGGATTTAAAAAATGACGGAAGATTTGGGTCTGGGTCCCCCTATTTGCCCCCTCTTTTAAGAAAATCTGGATCCACCCTCGGTCTACTTTGAAAAAATATTATAGGTTCATATATCCGAGTTAATATTGTTAAAAAAAAATATTGGACTTCGTCCCAAGTTAGGTAACACCTATTATCATATTAATTTTTATGATGTATAAAACTAATGACGGCTTTTCTCGTGAATAAAGCATTGCACATAAACAACAAATGTGCAAACTAAAGCTATAGCACTGCCACAATAAAGTTTATTTTTATCTAACTCTTAAAAAAATATATATATTAATATTGTTTAAAAAAAATTATTGGACTTAGGCAACACCTATTATCATATTAGTTCAAATTGCATGCGTTTAAAGATGACATTTTAAGCTCACTGATATCTTCTGATGGTTTACATTTTTTCATAACCACTGACATATGAACCGATCTAAAAAAAATGCAACATAATTTTCAGGTGAAACAAATCGCCGAAAATAGGGGACAAGTCGAAATTGGGTGACATATCTTCAATCCTCAATCTTATGGTCTTATGGCACAACTTGTCTCGTTGGTGCTGTAGTTTTCTCCACTGTGCCTTGTTCCCTCTGTATTTTTCTCTCAGTGCTTGTGTGTTGGTACGGTTTTTAAGATTGGGATTGAGTCTTATTTTTGAAGCAGCCTGTTTGGTTGATGAATTCTGCCACTACTCGTAGTTTACTTTTGGTTTCCTCTATATTTTCATCCTCCAATTGTGCTAGTAGGGTGGCCATGTTGATCTTTCTAATTCGTACTTCTTTCGTTAACTTTATCATCATTTCTTCTCTGTTGTTCTCATATAGTTGGCACTCTAGTAGGAAATGTGATGCTGTTTCTCTCTGGCCACACAGGCATAAGTTTGTAGTGTTGGTTTGGCCTGTTTGATGTTTGTAGTTGTTTAGTATATAGTATCCTGTTCTTAATTGTGTGAGAATGCTGAAATATTCTTTGGATGGGTGGTCATATAGTATGTTTTTCTTGATTCTTGGTTCTTTTTCATACAGTTCTCTTCCCCTTTCTCCAATGTCCCATCGTCTTTGCCATTTAATCAGTGTACTTTTATGTGCGCTTTGCTTTATGTCCTGTAGGGTTATTACATTATCTTCGGGTGGTAATTTCTTTGCTTCTATAGCTGCTGTTTTAGCTAGGATATCAGCTTCGTCATTCCCCTGTATTTCTGCATGTCCTGGTGTCCATATTATGGTGGTCATCATGCCTTTTTTTTTTAGATCTTCAATATTTTCTTTGATATCTCTGATAACGTTGATATAGTGTTTTGGTGTCCAGTTTAGGGTCAGGAGTCCTACTGCACTCTGGCTGTCAGAGAATATTTTTAGAGTGTTAACCATGTTGTAAAAGTTTTCCCTTATACAGTACTCCAGGACCATGACTATTGCCACAAGTTCTGCTAGCAGGATTGATCCTCTCTGTGCTACTGGCCGGTGAAGGCGTACTGCTGGCTTGACATGCTCTGAGTATATCATGGCGCCTTCCCCACATGGTCCTGGGTTCCCTAGGCATGATCCGTCTGTGAATGCTATTGCCTGATCGATGTTTGTGTTTCCTAACTGTTCATCTATTTCTACTTGGCACTGTCTTTTTTGTTCTTCTGTTCTTGATTTGGAGTTACCAAGTCTATTTCAGTATGATGGTATAGTTAGGGTCATTTGTAGTTCTCCTGCTCTATATGCAAATTCTGGCTCAATAAGTTTGATGTTAATACCAGTTTCTTTTTCCATTTCTGTGGCTTGGCTTAATGCTTTGCCCATTGGAGTGGAGTGTGTGTCGTAGTGGTCTTGTTCTTCATATCTAAGCAGCTGTTGTTTGATGGGTACCTGTATAGATTTTGACTGGACTTTGGCTATTTCTCTAATGGAGATTTCTTCAATCCTAAAGTCAATAGGTATAACCCCTGCTTCGATTTCTAAAGCCTCTCTGCCGGATGTCGTTGGCATGTCTAGGCATAGGATTAAAGCTTTTCTCTGTATCCTGTAGAGCCTCTGCATTTCTTTAGGGTCAGCTATTTGCCAAGCTGGACCGCTGTATTCGATAACTGATCTGATGAGACAGTAGTACATTTGTAGCAGTTTTTCAGTGCTAACTTTGCTTATCTGACGAATTTCTCTTAGTATTGTCAGGTTTCTATTTCATCTTCTTTCCACTGATTCTATATGTTTACCAAATGTCATTTTTTTCGTCCAGTATTAATCCCAATAGCTTAGGACATGGGTTGTATTTCAGAGTTTTCCCTAGTACTGTGATGGATTTATTGGTGGGTTCAATTTCGATTTTCTTTTTGGAAAAAATACATATTTCTGTTTTTTCCAGGTTGATGTATCGATAGAGCTTTCCCAATAAACGGAGTCCGGTTTATCCTACACTCTAACAATAATTTCAAACTCCTGCGGTCTAGATAAGATATCCTCAGCATGCATGTAATTGTATGATATCGGTACTCACCAATTTGTGCACTGTAGACTGTACAAGTTCGAGCAACTGGAAAACCCGGAAAACGTCGTATCCAAACCTAACAGGAAGTACTTACCAAAATATAAAAAAAAACAAAATAAATTATGTCCTAACAAATTGTCGTCTCCGAACGGAATATTTTTTTTAATGTATTATATAAAAAGAGCAATACAATTATGGAAAAGTTGTTTAAAAGATTTATATGATATTATCCTATAATTGTTTAATTATTTTCAAACATTGAGGTTTTTAACTCTTTATGTCCATTAAGAAATTATTACAAAGGAATTACACTGTAAGACATAATTTAGGTTCTCTCTATAACTTTGGTTTCTCTCTGTCGTTTTCCTAAACAAGAATAGTCTCTAGACTTTACATGATCAAAAGCAAAACATTTTCATGCTGCAATCATCATGGTGAAAGAACAGTTTAGAGAAACAGACGTCGCAAAGAAAATGTAAAGCATAGCTTAATTAAGAGAATTGAAGAGGGCTTATTATTTTAGTTCTGTATCTGCTTTTAAATTGCTTTTCATGCTTTAGTTATTTCAGATTTTTACCAACTTGCATGTCAATGATGAATACATGAGTTCATGACATATCGGCCCTAAGACCACTCGGCCACAAGACAACTCGGCCCCAACTTTGGATAAGTCGGCCCCCAAAAATAGACAAGTCGGCCCTCATTTGAAAGACAACTCAGCCCCCTTTTGTAGGTAGCAATTTGAATATGTTTTAGTTATGGACAAGTCGACCCTTCTATATAGAAGACAACTCGGCCCCACCAAAAATGAAAGTTTTGAACGCATGGTGTGTGTGTGTGAATAAAAGGACTCAAACAAGCAGTACAGTATTTTTAAGATCTCGCTAAGTAGAAAAGCACGCACGATGAATAATTCAGTATCAGTTTATGCTCTGTTGGAGGCACATAAAATTTAACGTGTAATTTAGGATAAATGTAATTTTAGCCACACATGTTTTATTAGCCCTCTTGAGACGACCCCTGCACGCGCAGTCTTAGTAGCGTTCTGTTCACCACGTGGCTTTCACGTGTATTATTAGCCAAGCCGGCAGCATCCAAGCACCTTTTAAACATATTAGGTATATAAAGGTATTTTTAGTATCACTTAATTTCAAATACATGATACTAACGTCCTCTCTATAGGCCATGCCTACTCATATTATGGCGAGAACAACTTGCGAAACAAATTCAGGGGGCGAACAAATTTGGGTGGCAAGTGCCGATTCAGACATGCAAGTACTTTACTCACATAATCAAATGTCAGGAAGTTATTGATGTCCAGTAAGCTTGCAAAGAATCTTAAGGCCACTCCAAATTAATTTCTAGTTCTTCGGACAACCATGCGAAAAATATAGTAGCGAGCGAGCGCAATTTTTTTATTTTTTATTTTTTTCAAAATTGGGTTTTTTGGAGGGGAAGCATTTTTCAACAAGCGAACGATTTTTTTTTTAAATTAAAAAAAAATAAAATCTGGCCAAAGATAAAAAA
>MJUT01054432.1:293533-317027 GCA_002080005.1 Gigantidas platifrons
TATGTAGCATACTTCTCAACAACTGACAATGGTTAATTGTCTCTTTTAAGTATCATAGCTGAAACCAGAAGCATCAACATGTCTCTGTGAGCTTTTACATCAATCATATGTTCAATAGAAGAACACCTGTGGAATATGTCAGGAGTGTAACATTTAAATTTACAAGGTCATAATTTTAACACAATCTTATTAATTATAATATTTTGTGTTTTAATTTAGTCAACAGTCCTGTCAAAGATCATGAGTGACAAGCATAATGATCTGATGACCGCCAGTTCTTTTGTGTGGCCAAAACATCTATGTCAGGAGTGTAACACTTTTATCCAATTAAATACAAGCACTATTGAACTTAATTTTTAGTCAGATTTAGAAAATATGGTTGACTGAAACTGACCATCTGTGTCTTACTGAGGTATTGTAATGCAATTCTATTATATTTGTAGCATTCTATCTCCTTGTTATAATTTATTTAAGCTGCTGATTGAAAAATAATCTATATAATCATGACCACTTCAAAGAGTTTTTCAAAAATGATTAAGACATTCTAGTTTTCACAAAGCAGAAATGAAGGATATAAATATTGATAATTAAAATATTAAATGTTTTGTGAATAATTGTTTCATTCATTGGAAAATAGCTATGTATTTAACTACATGTATCAACATAAAATGTTACACTCCTGACACAAATCCTACTTTTTAGCTATTTCCATCATTTGGCATCCTTCGTAGTAATTTTTTTTTAAGTCACGTCCTCTGAATCCAATAGGCAGATTGGAACCAAAATTGGTCTGGATGTTCCTTTATATAATATGGTATCTAGTTCAAAACTTTTGCTGTGATTTTGATCAGTCGACAAATATGGCTGCCAATACCGTCATTCTTGTCAATAGACCAACCATAGCTCTAAAGTTACCAATCTCATGTCATATCATCAAAATTAAAACAGACAGAGGAAAGTTAGGGTGAGTCCTTCCTTCTTCAGCATCAAAAACTACAAGACTCCATTGAGTTGAACATTTGTTACACTCCTGACCTATTTTTGTACTTACCACCAAACAAAATATTAAAACAATGGAAATAAATGAAACAAATGTGAACTTTTCTGATGTAATAAGAAAGCAAGTGAGAAGTAATTTAGTAGAATGTATTTTTCAAGTATTTTACTGCCCTAAGTTACTTGATACAGCTGCTTGCGGTCAACTTTAGGTCTTAATATCAAGCAAATTAATATTTCTCTAATAGATAATTGTTTAATTATATGCTGATGGCCTGTTTTATTCATTGGACTCCAATTTCAACACCTATTTCTGTTGAAATATTCACTTTAGTTGATATATAAAAAAAATATGTCAGGAGTGTAACAAAATTAGGTAAAAATACATGTGTTTTTCATTTGTCATTTGTCAATAACGCAAAAATGGATAAAGCAATTTCTATGAAATTTTCAGTGAATGAATTAGTATCGTGTATGTGTCTTCAAATGTACTTTTCATATCAGTGTGGACCATTTTTTGAGAAACAGAAACTTTTGTAATGAGAAACCAAAAAATTACTTTAAAAAATTAAATTTTATCTCTAAATTAAAAATATTGGTTAAAAATGATCGAAAATTAATTTTTTAACTTGGTTGTATCAATAAATTAATAATGTACAATAATTTTTAGAATTACTTCTGTTGTAATTTTGTTGAGAAATATTGTTAGTGTTACAAAAATATAGATCAAAAGCCATTAATAAAATGTTGCAAATTTTTTTTTTCTTAATTTCTTTCACAAACCGATGATAAATTAGTAAACTTGGACTTATGTGGGTCCTTAAAATTCAATAGGACATCAATTTCCAATTACTTTAATTGTGGTCACCTATGTCACACTTTGGGGTCATTTTTTTTTAAACAGCCCATATACGGTAATAAAAAAGGTCATCCTGACTAGAAGTTGTATATATATATATATAAAGTCATTACAAAACAGTTGAAATCGTGTATTTGTTTATTTGCAAGTGAATTTTTAATATGGTAATTGATCAATTAACATCTCTCTAACAAAGACTCATTTCCAAGTATATAAGAACTTCATGGTGTGTAATACTTGAATGTCCAGTGTTCTCCCCAGAAATTCAAAAGTTCAAATATGACTATGAAAAAATATTGAACTGTTTTCTGGTAAATATGTTCTTAAAATTTCTGTTATAAATCGTCTGAGATAGTTACAGGGAGGAAAATATATCACTATGCTACAAAATA
This sequence comes from Gigantidas platifrons, assembly GCA_002080005.1. NCBI lineage: Eukaryota > Metazoa > Mollusca > Bivalvia > Mytilida > Modiolidae > Gigantidas > Gigantidas platifrons. Next base: position 295,781 of record MJUT01054432.1, read on the forward strand.
TAGTACCATGGTAGCATTGGAGAACACTGAATTTCCACTTTTCAATGGTCAAATATTAATGCAATTTAAAGAGAAGACTCAATAATATTAGTGAAAAAAAATAAGCTGCTTTAATCAAAATTTGATATCCAAGTGATAATATCAGAAAGAAGTTGTTGTGGACCGCTGAGCTTCTCATCAACTGGCTTTTGGGGGGGGGGAGGAGCTGAAGCTCATTCTGTTCTACTAGCATAACAGCAAAGGCATTTGATTTATGTGGATCACAGGGTGACGTTTTGGGGATTGACTCTATGGAAGAAATATGGAATTGTATAAATTTGCATGTGCCGATTTTCATGTTTGGGGACACTTCAATACTAGCGGATGCCTGCGTTTGCTATGTGATTTGGATTTTGACGATCTCATCGTAACTGTAGACCTGTAAAGTCTCTTGACATTGGGGTCTGCTTTTTACTATTTCGTATAGTTCTATAAATGTCCATATCGTCTACTTCCAACGCTGTATTGTTAATTAGTTTCTTTGATTGTCTCTGAGACACGACGGAAATAACAAAAAGCTTGCCCATTTTGTATTTGTATTCCTCTACTTCATTTTTGATCGATATTTAATGTTTCTTTACGATATTTAGGCACCTTTCTGTCAAATGTACAAGTGACTGAATTTTTTAATTCTAAATTTTGGATTGGACGAGGGCGGTTCCGCAATTGACGCGGGGAAAAATAAAAAGTATTTTTTTCTTGTCGACATCAAAATACATGCGGCGAATCCGACGAATGAGGTATTAATTTGGCGTGGCCTAAAGAATAAAGTGTTTTTCGTCCTTGCTTGTAATTTCTATGCTTAGTTTTCTATTTACCATTGTTTGTTTGTTATACTCATATATATTTTGCAAATTGTATATTGTGTTGAATTGTTCTCTGTACCGATGTAACTAATGCATTGGTTGCTTGAGAATAAAGATATGGCTGTGAAATAAATACTAGTGGAAATTTTATTCTTTATTACGTTATCAACAACATTTAACAAGTAATGTCATAAACATCTGAGCACTAAATAAATACACTTCAATACAAAAGTTGTTAACCCAACAGTCGTGACATTTTGCAAAAAGTTTTGGAGGCAACATACTTGTCCCACAGCTGGAATAGTTGACACTGGAGCTGTCTGGTGTGTTTACGGGATGCACCTTTCTATACAAAGTCAATTAAAACCAACTCCTACTCTCGAAAGAGAGGCCGACTTGTCTTTGGGTCAGGAATTTATTTCATTTTATTATACTTAATAAGTAAAAGTGGGGCCGACTTGTCTCGAAAGAGTGGCCGACTTGTCTTGGGGCCGGGATTGAATAAGGCCGAGTTGTCCAGGGGCCGACCTTGTTTGGGGCCGATTTGTCTTTTTACCTCAATGATGTCTGTGTTTTTCTTGTAGTGCTCACTTTGTCTTTGTTTTTGATTTATTTTTGCATGCCTTGATTATTGTTATTTATGTTGTATCATGCCGACTTTAAATAAAACTTGTTTAATTTATTATTTATTTATTTAGGGTCTGATCAATGGATGCCATTGACAGTTCAATTTTATGCACAGGCGTGTCTGAATCGGCACTTGCCACCCAAATTTGTTCGCCCCCTGAATTTGTTTTGCAAGTTGTTCTCGCCATAATATGAGTAGGCATGGCCTATAGAGAGGACGTTAGTATCATGTATTTGAAATTAAGTGATACTAAAAATACCTTTATATACCTAATATGTTTATCATTAAACACTGTCATGTGGAATCTAGAGTACCATTTACACTGTGTTAGTAATTATTTAATATGGGAGCGGAGATCGCTAGGCAAACAGGGGGTTAGGGTCCACTAAGAAGTTATGCGAGCGGCAATAGCTCGATAGTTCGTACTAAAACTGTTCGTGCCATGGGTGAGGGTCTATATTTAACAGTTAATTCTATAGTAGATTGACATCACCCAGCTTGCTTATGACGTCACTGAGAAGTTTGAAAATACCATATATCGATAGATAAATGGAAAAGCTCGAAGTTGCGAAAAAGGTACGAAATGGATACACAGTTTTGAAGTTATGAAACCAGTTGGGTACGAAGTTATGAAGTTACGAGATAGTAACGCCACCTAGCGGGATACAATATAATACAATGGTCCATCAACGACAATCATATTGCCAGTTTTATTTTATGCAAATTTGACATACTATTAGTTGCCAAATAGATATATTATTTTAAACAAAACAATGTTGCTATTATTATTATTTTTTTATGACAGTAGATTACTTTCAGATTTAAGCTGGCTTACACATCCAGGTTATATGGTTCCCCAATTCTCGCAGACGCGAGACCGATGTGAGAAATTGAGCATCAGTGTGTAGTCTACGGGGGGGGGGGTCTACTGGGGTGATCTACAGTAATGAGGACTAATGTCCTCTATTACCTATTGAAGACAGTTTACCTTGAGTGTTTTCGCCCTTGAATTCTTGTATCCTATCATCCAGGAATTTAATAATTAAAGAAGGTGAAAATAGCAGATATCCTTATGATTTTACTGCATACTATAAATATATTAATTTATTATATTGAAATATGATGATGTCACCATATCATGATGGTACATTGTATATTATAGGGTTATTGCACTAATATTTATATAATAATGTGGTCTTGTCCAGGTAATATTTTGGCATATTACCTGGACAAGACCACATTAATATCATTATTATACTGAGTGTCTAATTGTCCAGGTAATATGCCAAAATATTACAGTACCAAATATCACTACAGAAACTTACACGAAGTATAATAATTATAGATTATTATATGGCATTTTTCATATTACATGTCATATCAACTCGAGACCTCCAATATGGGTCGAGGGTTGATATGACATGTAATATGAAAAATGCCATATCATAACCTATTTATCATATACAGACTGTGGACAAAAGTATTCGTACGATTCCAATATTCCCTATATATTTCATGTCCGATTTTGATAATTTATGTATCAATAAAACATAATTTAATGTATTTTTACTCTATAATTTCAAAATAAATTTCTATGATAAAAACATTTTGAGAATACACAAGTTGAATACAACTGAATTCGTTCATTTTTTTTTTTCGAAACAAAATGCAATGATAGTTTTTTCTGACAGATTATTTAAGTCAATGTGTCTTTCTTCATATTTGTGAGAGCTGATCGTGATGCAATGTCATAGTATATCTATTCTACGTTTTTATTATATGTATTTAGAGTCATAATCCTTATACAGTTACACTTTTAATACAACAACACAAGATGATTCAATCTTTGGTTCGATCATAAAGGAGTGTCATCATTCGTTGCTTAACGAGCATTTTCCAGGTTTTCTTCGTAATCCATTTTGACAGTAACAGACGACGGAAGTAAACAACGATACATTAATAATGAAAACTGATCGGACCGCAAAACGTGAATTTTGGAAGGAAAACATATTTTTTCGAAAATGAAAGACAAAATAATTGTGAAAAACTAAATAAAATGTACTCGATTTGATGCAAAATTTTCGGCCGCCATTTTGAAAAATCCATATCTCACCCCCATGTAACACGGCACACATTATTACACCCCCCATGTAATATGGATCAGGTTATTACACCCCTGGGATATATGACTTGTTGCATTTCGAATTTATCACATATGCAAAATTAAGCATATCTTGAGCAAGTATATGATAATGAGGAATATTGTCCTGAGCAGTATATCATATTGCATGAGCTTGCGTGTGAAATATGATATACTGCGAGGGACAATAGTCAACATTCCTCAATATTAGTGCAATAACCCTTTTATAATATAGGACCAAATATTTCAGTATGTGACAATTACGTTTCATCATATTTCTTTGCCACATGTACATGTACTTCAATATAATTCTGCCATATTGTTTATCTCTCGTCTGCTTGCGTGCAAATATCGTTTTACTCGGAACCTCTCAAGTGTGTACCAAACTTTAAAGAGAAAGAATGGAATGCAATATCGGTAAAGATGCAATATTTTTAACTCATTCGGAAATGCTCTACTTTTTAGGTATATTTATAAAGGAAGACTTGTAAAAATACCTGCAAATATTGCATTTTTATTTTACAAAGAAATGTACGTGAAATATTTCATGCTATATTATATAGTGTTTAATGCCACTTTCAACAATATTTCAGTTATATCGTGGTGTGCATATCATGACAAATTGAAAAAACAGTATAAATTTCTTTCCTGTCTCTCTATATATACAGAACATTTACATGTATGATAATGTTGGTTCTACTTATAGCTTCTTGGTTAAAATAATATTAGTTAGGCAATTTACAGTGATTTCCTACACAAAAATCTAGTTTTTATACAACAGCAAAAACTTTTGCAGTCATGTTATTTATGTTATGGGTCAGTTGTCCTTGTGGTTGGCTTTGTTGTTTTCTGTATGTATACATGTACAAGAGAAAATAGTGTAATGTAATTACAAGAAAATTATTTGAAGAGATAACAAGAAAATATTGAAAGGGTCATTACACAGAAGGGAATTTTCAATATAATTCAATGCAGGTTAGTTTATGGTGTTTAACATCACTTTCAACAATATTTCATTTATATTGTGGTGGTTAATTCAATTCAATTCAAAGTTTTATTTAGTGTTGATACATAATATCCATACAACACAAGCTCTAATTAGCTTTTAAAATCGATTATTTAACAAAACAACACATACAATCTTGCATACAATTACAAACATATTAAATAAAAACATACATCAATTTATGTAGTTCAACATATACACAAGTTACAAAAACAGATATCAACTGAACAAAAGCAAACTAAAAATAAAACATTTATGCATTTAAGCAACAACAAAAAAACAAAACCAAATAAGCCAAAAAATATATTATACTGCATGATATACAATATTATAGGATTAAACACTGTTTTTTAGGAAATTATCTATGTATAAACTCCGGCAACTCACTCACAAACTGAATAAGGTCCGAAGGACTTTATATAAAGTTTGTGAGTGAGCTGCCGGAGTTTATACATACATAAATTCTTAAAAACACAGTGTTTAATCCTTATAATTCTTATTCTTGGACATCGTGTTGTTTTCAACATTAAATACTAATAATTCTTGGTGGATTATTTTTTCATATTCCTACGCTGTAACGCTACAAAAAAAGTAGTACAGTAAATGGAAATATTGATTTATAAATTCCTTTCGAATGACGTAGAATAAGTGACGATATCCAATCAGATTACGAGTTATTGATACATTCTAGTAAGAATAGAATTATAATATGATACTGTCTATAGATATTTTTAATGTTTGTTTTGCATTGTAGTTAATTTCAAGATAACATTTTTATCATTACAGAAGTCATGTGACCTTTGGGTTATTGAATTCCAACGAGATCCAGAAGTTGTCCCATCTACATGTAGTCAGTAAAAACCTGTATAGTCAAGATGGACATCATATACCAGTCCAAAATGGAGTCCTGGATCACAGATTGGTAAATTATAACAGCATTCAATGACATATCTTCACATACATAGACACAACAAATATTGTACAAAAAATGTAATATGACTGAAGGCATGATTTATAACATCAACTTCTAGTAAGATGAAACAGTCAAATCTGTATTAAAAGGTCACATTTGGAACAAAGAAAAAGTGGCCTTTTCAGACAGGTGACCCCCTAAAGAGGTTCAATTATAAATATGAAATTCTTGTGACAGGACAAAAAGAAGCTGACCTTTTAATAGAGGTAACTGCTTAATAGAGGTGACCACATGGGAAGGTTTGACTGTATTAACATTTGTTTGACAAATGTTTTTGATCAAAATGTTTTCTTTTCAAATAAATAAATGTAGTTTACTAAGATTATAATTGCTGCTTTATACACCATTACAAGAAACTTGTGTTAAAACTGCGACTTCAGAAACCAAAATAATGTTATTGATGGAAATATTAACTGTATTAATAGTTGAGACACTGACCAATTAACATTTTTGTGTTGAAGAAGTTTAAATATTACCCATGATTCATGAGTTCCCTAATGGATGAACTGAAAAGGTTTAAATATTACCCATGATTCCTGAGTTTCTTGATTGATGAGCTGTATAAATTAGATGTAAGCTGAGTATTATTGTAATTTAACATCATTATTTCAGGGTACCAGTGAAAAGGACAGTAACTGTGAAACTTGTGGTAAAGGATTGGCAGATTGTGTTGGTCACTATGGTTACATTGATCTTGAACTTCCTTGTTTTCATATTGGTTATTTTAGAGCAACTATTATGGTTCTTCAAACTATTTGCAAGGTAACAAGCATTTTTATGTACCTGGGAGATACAGCTGATAGGAGAAATGTATTCTTAAATTTAATATTGAATATCTATCATTATTTAACCAAAAAATTAGATATATTTTTTCAAAGCATATAACGTTCAAAATAAGAAATATTTTACATTTTATTGTAAATTTTGTGATTTTGTTTAAATCCGTGTGAGCATTTTTATATCCATAGTCAAACATTTTTACGTTCATATAACAGTATGACGCTGGCTTTGTCATGGCATTAGCTTTGTGATGTCTATAGACAGTTTGTTTGCTGATGAAAATGAAATCTTTTGAAATTTTAACACAATGATCATTGGCAAAAATAATGTTATGGATTGTAAACGGAGGTACTGAATTCTATATGTTTAGAAAAAAGAGGCAAAAGATGAAAAATGTGATGTTTCCGGTCTAAATTAATTTTTGTTCATCTATATGTATTTAAATATTTTGTTATACATTTGTATTTTTAAAACTACAATAATATTTTTAGGGTAGAACAATTTTTGTTAGTGTGTAGGTAAACAATAAATAAGTAATATTTTATATATGGTATTACTTTCACAGAATTGAAGAGAAAGGTGTTACTTGTTGCAGTTCTTTCTAACAAGTTTTCCCTATTAGAATGTGTTTCATTACAGTCTTAAAATAGAACCCATTATTTTATATTTTACCACTAATTTCAAACTTTGTTAATTGATACATTGTATATTACTCTGGCCACGGTAAAATATCTGATAAACCATAACTTTCAAATTAACAAGCACTTTATTCATATTTTATGTTATGTTACAGGTACAATATGATACAGCTGAAACACTGCTAAAGTTGGTGATAAACACCAATAAATCAATGTAATAAAATTATGATTTATCTCCCTTTGATAATTAGTTCTTTTGGAAAGGGAGATAATTATCTTTAAGAAATAAATCATGGAAGCCAGAATGTGTCAGGCGTTTTAATATGGATTGGTGGATATTAGTATTTTATCCCGAGCCAGAAGCGAGGGATAAAATTTACTAATATCTGCCAATCCATGTTAAAACTCAAAACACATTCTGGCTTCCATGATTTATTTTGATTCTGATATGTCTAAAGTGCAAATACGGTAGTATACTTTGATTGGAAGACGGTAATTTATATTTACGTTTGCGGAAATGTCGCAGACAATTTATGCTGCCATTCACTGGCGCATGTGCTAATGAGATTATACCGAATAAATAACTCGCTCGTTTGTTAACAAAGCGAAAGAAAGAGGTCATATTAGAATTGTAGATAAGACTTGCTTTATATAAATAATTTTTCATTTCAGACCTGTAGTAGAGTTATACTTCCACAAGAATTAAAACAGAATTTTATGGAGAAATTAAAAAGACCTATGTCTTACCTACAGAGAAAAGCAATCAGGAAAAAAATCTACGAGAGGAGTAGAAAAATACAGATTTGTCCTAATTGTGCAGCATACAATGGTAATATTAAATGTTTTCAATACTCATTAGTCACCTATGGTGTGCATGTTTGTCTGTGACCACATCAGTGGTATAAAGGTTAGGTGTGCTCACCTTGAGTGTTGTAGATCATGAGTTCTAGTCCCTGTCAGGATAAACCAAAGACTATAAAATTTGTATTTATTGCTTCGTTAAGCATACAGCATGAAGGAGTAAGAGCAAAGACTGGTTAGCTAGGAATCAGGATAATGTGTTAAATGGAGCATCACGGCTACCCACAGACTGTTGCTTCAGTGAGCTAGCACTATACAAATCCAACTTAGCGTATTGGCCTAGTACAAAGCGACCTCATCATCTCATTGAATGTAACTTATTCTAGCATGGTATAGCTGAAAGATAGCTAATTTGATGTTAAACAACAATCATTCACTGCTTGTCTATATATATATTCATTGTATATATCATATGATTGTTTACAGTAATGGGCGTCTTAATTGACAAATAAAGAATTTTGTTTGTTGTTTGTTTGTCTGAAGTTAGGATGAAGTCAAACCAAAGACCTTCTCAATTTGCCATTTCTTTGGTAAGAAAAATGGTAGATAGTGCATAATTTGATCCTATTGGTATATATTTGACCAAGTACTTATTGAAGTGTGTAATCTATGGGCACTGTAATGATGTCAAAGGTTAACCATGTTACAATAGAATTTCTGATACTGGAACTTATTATTGATGACAAACAGAAATTGACCCTAACAAAGTGGAGTGAGTAGGTGAGTGTTATTTATCATCAAATGAACTATTTTTTTTTAGCTATGTGACATGGCGAGAGCGATGTAGTCAAACACTTTTTTTTTAACTTCAACTTTATTCTGCATTTTTAGGTGCATTTCAAATTCATTATAATTGTAACATGTTAAGCTTCAATACTATTTCATCTTTTGATGCATCCTTTGATGTTTACAAAATAAGACAACTTTGGCAGTTTAATCTCTTTATATTTACAGGAACAGTGAAGAAATGTGGGTTATTGAAGATTGTACATGATAAAAATAAATCTAAGACAGAAAGCCCTGTTATCATTGAACCATTCTTAGGTGCCATAGAATATAACAAAGAATTAGAGGCACTCATCACAAAAAATCTGGTAATATACAAAAACTGTTTTTTTTCTCAAAATACTTTCATCATTTTAGAAGTGCAAGAAAATACAATCTAGAAAGAACCGCTCGTAGCCATTGGCTGTTGCCAATCCTCGTTAAACAAATGAAGAATTAAATCTAGAGAGAAAGGAAAAAATAGTTTTAGGTTATCTTTAGTACACATGTGTTAAAACACATGTTTTTGAAGTATATTTACCAGTAAATATGGCATAGTTTTAGTGAAAAATATTGCAGGGGAATATCAGAAGTTATATTCTCCTCATTATCACATTGCTTGTTATATTCCCCAGAATCTTTGAATACATTATTCTTTTTACTAATCAAATGAACAATATATACAGGGTTATTTTTAAGCTGACAGTATATACATTTATGTATGTATATATCAAATTGAACGACAAAGGTAGTGTAATGGTTAGCATGCTGCATGCTCTCCTCGAGTGCTGTAGTTTGTGGGTTCAAGCTCTGATTGGATCAAATCATAAACTATAAGATTGGTATTTGTTGCTTCTCCGCTAAGCATGCAGCATTAAGGAAAAAGAACAAAGACTGGCTGGCCCTTAATCAGGATAATGTGTCCAAGTGGGGCGACATGTCTATCCCCGGACTGTTGTTTCAGTGAGCTAACACTATAAAATTCCAACTAAGCATGTTGGTCTAGTACAAACCGGACCTCATCACCATTTCATTGAAAATTAACTTGTTCTCCCCATGATATAGCTGAAAAAATACTAAGTTGGCATTTAACAACAATCACTGACTATATATCAAGTTGAGTGCTGTTTGAAATATTTTGTGCTAGTTTTTATTATGTTATTATGTTGATAATTAACTGGTCTATGTGTTGATAATTAACTGGTCTATGTATTTTTGTAGACTGTTCTGAATCCAATAGATGTTTTACATTTGTTTCAAAGAATTCCTGATGAGGTAGGCAACATATATTTAGTTATGTATAAAAATAAAAAGTAGCAGGGTTTTAAGATAGTTTTATAAACCCAACCTTCCTTCTTAGTGAAATGAAGCAGTCATGTAAATGTTTTCTAAATGTGAGAACATGCCAACCCTCACATGGGTGGGCAGCATTGTTGATTAAAATTCTTCAGTTCTAATCTTTAACTTTATACATAATTAAAGCTTGAAAAGAATATAGTGAATATGATATTGTATTGCCGTGTGTCACAGATACCATATATTTTTCATGAATTGATTAAAAAATGTTAATGTTTCAGAATCAGAATGCTCATGTACATGTAGTACAATTAGTATTACCTTTGTTTCTATCATCAAGTCAATTATTTACTTATTTAATGAACAATACATTTTGATCTCCACTAATGATAATCATATGTCAACAAGCCAAATGTCAATATGTCATGTCAATAAGCCAAATGTCAATATGTCAATAAACCAAATGTCAATATGTCATGTCAACAAGCCAAATGTCAATATGTCATGTCAACAAGCCAAATGTCAATATGTCATGTTAATAAGCCAAATGTCAATATGTCATGTCAACAAGCCAAATGTCAATAAGCCAAATGTCAATATGTCATGTCAATATGCCAAATGTCATTATGTCATGTCAATCAGCCAAATGTCAATATGTCATGTCAATAAGCCAAATGTCAATATGTCATGCCAATAAGCCAAATGTCAATATGTCATGTCAATAAGCCAAATGCCAATATGTCATGTCATTATGTCATGTCAATAAGCCAAATGTCAATATGTCATGTCAATAAGCCAAATGTCGATATGTCATGCCAATAAGCCAAATGTCAATATGTCATGTCAATAAGCAAAATGTCAATATGTCATGTTAACAAGCCAATTATATCATTTGATCTATGACCGATAGAATCCAATAAACATGAAACTGTAATCACCATAGGACTTTTGGATAGGGGGGTTATGGTATTTAACTCAACTTTCAAAATCATGGTGGTCAGTTTTATAGGTGAAGGAAACCAGAGAAAACCACAGACCTGTCGCAAGTCACGGACAAACTTTATCACATAATGTTGTATCGAGTACACCTCACCATGAATGGGATTCAAACTCACAATGTTAGTGGTGATAGGTACTGATTGCATAGGTAGTTATTAATCCAACTACCATATGATCATGGCCACGATGGCCTCTCTTGTAGACAGGTAATTGACGAGAGAATGTACATCATTTACTGATCTTGTTCAAGAAAAAAGTCAGAACAAATTGTCTTATTATCTCCATGTAATTGAAATATATATGGAATCAGGGTTATGGTGTTTAATGCCATTTCTAACATTATTTCAGTTATGTTGTGGCTGTCAGTTTTAGTGGAATAGTTATGGAAAAAAAATTGTTTGTTTTACATTAATCTTTCCCAATCAATTTTTTGGGGTGTAAAATATCACTCATTTTGACTATGTTTAAATACACCAAAATTAAAGCCATATTAAAGTAAAAAGCTACATGTGCATGTATTATGATAATGTAAGACATTTGAAAATGATGTTGAAAACACAAAGCAAAATAATTTTCAACCATTTTTTTGGGGACATATTGTGAAGTTTTTCTTCATCAAAATAACCTGCTATGTTGTATAGCTGTATAAGATTTACAAAAAATGTTACGAAGATCATGTGATTTTCCCTGATATTTATGCTACTGTAATATTGCTTCAAAACATCACATCCTCATCAGGATAAAGATTGTTGAGCCAGAGACAAAACTTTGCTGCAGTTGCCCTTAAATAAACATTTTTGGCAGCTCAGCAAAAATTCTTTGGGCCCAGCATCTGTCTGCTCCTGAAATATTCAAAATTTCAGTAACCAACTGCACTACTGTCTTAAAATTTTCAGGAGCCCAGACAACATTTGCTATTGGGCCCCTGTTAAGTGTTATCCCTGTACTTTCATCACTTTTGAACTTCTGCTTTACAATAAAAGAATTATTGCATGAATATTTATGAATATTGTGCCTCATAGTACCCATATGATTCTGTTTATATTGTCAGCATATTTCTGAATAATTACAGGATATACCATTGTTACTGATGAACCAAGCAGTCGGAATACCTTCAGATTTAATTCAGACCAAGATTTTAGTCCCTCCAATTTGTATCCGTCCATCGGTTGTGTCGGATTTAAAATCTGGAACGTAAGTACAAGATGGTCCACTAGCATTACTATTTTAAATGCATGGTGGTAACAAGGAAAATTGTCAGTATTTTTGGAATACAAAAAAACCTACTGTTTTCCGTATTTTATGTGTTGTTTGAAATATTGTTAATTGTGGCATTAAAATTTCATAATTTGCTATTTTGCATATTACAAATATTTACAACTTATTGTCGGACAAGAACATCATATTACGGTAACTTTATACTACATGGCTAATTGTGTAATGGATTGTGGTTTGTTTTTTCTTGTATCAGCTTCCATGGTAAAAAAAATTCCAATATCTTAATTTCTCTGAAATATTGTTGATTATTATATTATGATATGTATTAAGGTGTCTGATTGATCAATTCATTGTCACATGATCTTGAATGTAATGCTGTATTAGTTGGACATTACTGAAAATAAAATGATAAAAATTTTATTGGTATGTCCATAAACAGAAACAGAATATTTGTCTTTTCAATAAAACAATTTTTAAAGTATTGATTAATCATGTTCTAGTTTCCTGGTTCCATTCAAAATTCTGATGCCATGATGTCATGACATTACATGGTGACAAGGATTTATATAGTAGGAAGGATATGAAACTTCGGGAGATTTAACATAGATTGTATGTAAGTATGTTGCGGAGTGAGATTACCCATAGTGCAATTCGTTGACGATGCGCGTGCCTTTGATTAATGGTGGAAATTTTCATCCCTTCAACATTTTAAACCAGTATTTGTAAATAAATAAAACCATAATTACAGATATAATGTGAAATTATTTGTTCTAAATACCAATCGTTGATAAAATATCCACTTTTCGTAGATGTATAACCCATATCTCATCAATAATTGACATTAATCTATTTTCCCTTTTGATCTTCATGGACTGTCAAAACTCGAATTTAAACTGTTTCAAACTCCTCTTCTATCATACCGAATATTGAAGCGGAGCCATCATTTTTGTGATAATATAATATTTTTCAATGTTTATCAGCAGTTTTATTGAAAACAGTGCACCCGATTTGTATTTATTAAGAATTGTTTACCATCATTTGTCAAAATGGCGGCGTTCTGGCCAGAAATGAGGGTGGCCTATTTAGAAATCAATAAACTTCATTGTTTACATGAAATCGACATACCAACGTGTACCAATGTGTAGTTTAGATTGCATTCGATGTATATCACAAAACTTGGCGTGATTGGTTGCTTTGTTTTATCATTTTCGATGTTTTTAGATGTATGAAACTCTACTTTTTTTTTATTTTACGTGTATGAGCAAGGATACTATAAAATCAATAAACTTCATTGTTTACACGAAATCGACATACCAACGTGTACCAATGTGTAGTTTAGAATGCATTCGATGTATATCACAAAACTTGGCGTGATTGGTTGCTTTGTTTTATCATTTTCGATGTTTTTAGATGTATGAAACTCTATTTTTTTTTACGTGTATGAGCAAGGATACTATATAAATCTTTGGTATGAGGGATGATACAGAAAAAAAGAGAAAAAACTTTTCCATTGAACCAAGAATATATATAGTAGACCAAGGATTGATATACTATATAAATCCTTGATTGAACCTATATATCAGCAAATCCAAGGGATGTATAGAACACACTTTGGTGTAATTGGTTGATTTTCCTGCGAATTCAAGGCATTTCAAACCCTTTCAAAATTAATGATTTTATTATTTTCTGGCCAATCTTGGCCCCCACTGCACCAGACACCCATATATATTATACATGTGTGCATTCATTNAATCATCCAATTATTCTGCTATTATAATGTGTGTTAACTGTCACATGTTTGAAATTTCCATCAATTTTAAAAGAAAAAGAAGCTAGGTTAATAGGCATATATTTGTTCGGTCCTGCATAATTTTGCCTATCCAAGGGACAAACTTTAGGAAAGATTGTGGTAGGGGCCTAAAATTAGGGATGGTCAGGTGATGGTAAACACACCTATTTTTTGTGTTTTAATCAATACCATTGCTATGGTTTAAAACAAACATTCATCTAAAATCATGAAACTACATATACATGTATGTGAAAGTGAATCAAGAGTAAATCTAAATGCTTATCAATCTGACAAGCGACTCCTGATTTTCCTAATTTTTCCTGAATTTTAGCTGTTCCTGATTTTTTTCTGAATTTGTTAGATGAAATCCTGATAACTCCTGATTTTGAACTTTTTCCTGACAAAAAAGAATAATAACAATATGTTGAAATTATTTTAGTGTGAAGCAAATTTACCTTGTAGGTAAGTTAGATTGATTTGAGGTTAGGTTGCCAATTACATTCTGATATAGGTCGGATCTAATAATAATTCATACAAACTTATCACCAACACGGTGTGGGTTCGCACCCAGCTTTGTAAATTACAAAAAAGGGTGTACTCGACTCACAGCCACAAGTGATATAGTTTACCAGTTGCTTGCCCTGGGTTCTCTCCTGGAACTCTGGCTTCCTCCACCACTAAAACTGGTCGCCATGATATAGCTGAAATATTGCTGAAAGTGGCGTAAAACACCAACATTCAAATTAAAAACAATAACGCTAAAAATTCTTACTTTACCCATTTGCTAGGCAAAGTTATTCTAAAAAATGAAAGCTGATCACTAATTTTTTATTTACATACCCAAGAAAAGACAGATATAATATTACAATGTATATCAACAAAAACTACTTGGAATAAATTGATCAATCATTTCTTTTAATTAAAGATAGTTCAAATTAATTACATCGAACATTTTTCAGATTATATTTTATATATTAGAGAGAATTACCATTTATAAATTAATCAGAATTGCTACAAATGCAAAGTTGGCCTAACATTAGTAAAGTAGTAATCTAAAATTCTGAAAAAATGGATACCTCATATGATACCCTTGAAGATGTCAGCATAGTGTTTTAGTATGAAGGATTCCATGATGAATTCTTTAAGAGGAATAAGTGTTAAAGAACTGGCACAGTAACGATCACTAACAGATTTACGCACAATGTTCTCCAACTCTCTCACCAGCAAATAGAAGTTGTCACTTGGCTTTTTTACAGACCCCCTCTGTCTTGTTTGTTAAACCATTCACTGTAACTATTAAGAAATGATGAAGAGTCTGAATGACTAACAAGTTTATCCATAATTGTCAAGTTCTTACTAGAAACCACATAATATCTTTTCTTCAAAGCTTTTATGATGAAACCAGCAACGTAGAATAATATAGACTGATCATTCACACTTACAGTTGACTGTTCTTTCTCAGAATCACTTTTCACAAATTGTATCTGTTCTGTAAAGAGTTCACCAACTATATCCTCAAAGAACATTTGTAAAAATAAATGAATGTCACTAGACTTAAAGGCTGGACACATTGCTGAAATGTCTTTACAAAGGCTAGTGTCTTGACAAACTCTGTGCAGGTGTTGAAAAAGTTGCTCACGGTCATTAGTTGTTGTAAGGTTCGAAAAAATGGAAACGAAAACAAATTTCATCTCTTTCTCTAATCTCATTCTAATAGAATCTGTTGATGCAGCCATTACACTAATTTATTACTGATTTGTTTGCTGTGAAGGAACGGATCATTTGCAATGTTCTTTAGTGAAGACTGATAAGCAGCTGGAAAAATCTGACTGAAATGATCATCTTGACATGAAAATGTGTTGTCACTTTTAATCCCACTTGTTGTTACCTTTTGTTGTCAGTAGCTCTGGCATCAATAGTATGCTGTTTTTTTCACATGGCCACAAAAACCCGATATTGTCTTAAGAACTTTGCTACATTCAGGACATTTATATTTAACCTGGTCACTAGTTTTTTTTTAAGTCTTCTGCTTTTTAGATGGTTTACTGTTTTCATCTTCACTATTACTGTGGTCAGTATCATACTCAGTGTATTCACCTAGTATATAAATAAATCAAGATCAATATAAAACACATATTTACTATATAAAACGCAATTGTCAATGACACACTGTTTTTTTATTCAGTTATACAGGTCCATCTCTTAAATAAATGGCATAGTCTCTATGGTATACCCTTGGTGGTGAAGGTGTAGACTGTGGTTTAAGACATTCACTGGCTGATCTGTTGTTGTACACCTTTTTTTTTTCTTTCAAAGCAATATACTCTTAAACCAGATTATTTTTTTTATACAAGTTTATGTAAAGCAGAATATTTTTCTGTGGCCAATGCTGTGACAGATTATTTAATTTCTTTCCCTTCTTAATCATAATATTCTTTTAGGAAAAAACCATACCCCACACCCCCCCTCTTTCAAGTTAAATGGTCGTTCCCAAAATTGAATTTAATTAGGATGGCAAACCTAAAAGCAATGGGTGTGATCTTTGACAAGGCTGAAAGAAAGTTTCAAGAGGTGTTTGGTACTCGTTGGTTGTCCTTTGAGGGTGCTGTTGGTGCTTTGTTGGATAATTTTGATATGTTGCTCAGTTGTTTGTTACAAGATAAGGAGGGTGGTAATGTTGTAGCTGGAGGTCTGGTCAAGTTCATCTCTACTTATGAGTTCCTAGCAGTATCTCACTTGATGGCTGATGNGGCATATTGTATGATTATAAAGTTGTTTCTTACCTAGATATCCAAGTTTAAAGAAAATAAACTCTGTCCTAGAAACATGTCAACATCGCCTCGTTTAAAACGGAAGTCGGTAGTCTGGAGTAGAATAAAATCTCGCGAACGAGAGTAGCATAAAATCTCGCCACGCGAGATAAAGCGAGAAAATACGAGATTCATATCCTTCCTACTATATAAATCCTTGATGGTGACAATGAAAAAAAGATTGTCATCTGACTAGTTGGCAGTTGTAAATTTACAAGTGGAAGAATTGCTTGTAAAAATTGACTAGCATTATAATTTACTGTAAATTGCTACTATAAGCTGCTACTATTTTCCAAAAATGTTGGCCTGTGGATTATAAGAAGCTCAACAGTCCACAGATGGATATGTCACTCTACTCTAACACATTATCCTGATTCCAATCAGCTTGTACTATTTAATACTGGGTGCTACAGACAGATTGATTCATTATATTTTTTATGGTGACTTTTTCAAAACGAAAAAGGGCAGAAGCAACAAATACCAGTTTCATAGTCAGGTTTGACCCGACTAGGGATCGAAGCAACTCACTTCCTCGTCCATGTTGTTATTTGTTAGTTTGGTGTTGTTATGGTAGATGATATCGTCAATGATTATTGTTTTAACTTCTGTTTTATTATGATATTAATTTGATGTATTTTTCAGAAATGAAGATGACATTACAATGAAACTGACAGAGATTTTATTCCTTAATGATGTCATTCAGAAACACAAAGCTACTGGAGCTAAAATGTCCATGATCATGGTAATATTTGTTTGGAGGATAATTTCATATTTTTGATTAAATTATTTGTAGATTTTCAGTATGGTAAGATAATATAGTACAATGTTTTATGAAGATAATGAAAAGAAGCAAATCTATAAGACAGCCTAATAGTGTTTTCACTTGGTCATTTTGTGCAGCACCAAGTTGCCCTCACAATGGAAGTTTCTATGCCCCCGTCCAACTATTGTGTAGAGAATAGACAGGTCTTCGGTTTATACAGATTGAATTAAAAAGATTTCTTACATTAGGACTTTATATAAAGTTCTGTTTATACAGAATTTCAGTTTATTTAAGGATTGGTTGATACTGGTTTCAATGTATGTACAAATGATGACTGTATTTATGACTTTTCTTTTCAACAGGAAGATTGGGATTTTCTACAGTTACAAGTGGCTCTCCTATATAACAGTGAAACATCAGGAATTCCTTTACATATGATGGTAAATATTACAAAATATACTGAAATATTGATTGGCATTTAGTGCTTACCTTGACAATAATATTGCAACTGTTTCTTGAATTCAATGAATTTGACAAAACTTGGAACATTGAAATCCACACCATATTACCAAAGCTATGAAATAGTCTTGTTGGTGTTGTGGTTACTGGCTTGCCTGAATTATGGACGATCATAGATTAGATATCGTTCAAGGCCAAACCAATAATTGTCATTTAAGTATTTACTGCGGCTCTACTAAGCAACATTAAGAACTAAGACCAGAGACTAGTTGGTTCAGACTAAGGATTCCATATCCGAGCAACTCGTCTGTCTACCTGTTGACTGTTGTTTCAATGAGGTGTTGCTATGAAAATCAAACCCAATGTTTACAAATCAGGTATTATCATAAATCATAACCTCATCAAAATGATACTTGTTCTCACCATGATGTAAGTGAAGAAATCATCTATTCCAAAGGTTAGAGTTGATGAAAATATTCAACAAATTACAAGTCTGAGCAATTCTAAAAGTTTCTTTATTTAAAACTATAATACAGATTGTTTAAAATGTCATTATTTTCTTAATAAACTATTGGTAAACCAGTTTGACTGTAATATTAAATATATAATAATAGCAACTATATCTGTGGAATATTTTCTATAAAAACACTCACTCTGACTTATATTTCAGCCAAAGAAATCAACCAGAGGGTTTGTTCAACGTTTAAAGGGAAAACAAGGTCGTTTCCGTGGTAACCTGTCTGGTAAACGTGTGGACTATTCAGGAAGAACTGTAATCTCACCTGATCCTAACATGAGAATTGATCAAGTAATTATCTATATATTATTGTTATGTAAGAGGTGTATAAATAATTTCTTAAAGCCTGTTTACACAATCAAAGTTAGTTTTGGTCAAAGTTTTTGACGGAAAATTTGCTCAAAGAAAACTTTGTCAAAGTTATCCCGTTTACACGTTAAAGTTTGTTTCGTTCGACCACACAAATTTGGATCTCCTGCTCATCATTTTTCAAACTCATGTGCAACTGTATACATAAATTCTTGATTGGAAAGATGTTTTGATTGGTCAATTCCCATCAAAGTCCTTCCAAGTTTTTAGAAAAATAGGATCGGTTTCTATTTCGTCAAAGTCCATCGAAGTTCTTTGACAAAGTTTTTGATGCAGGTTTACACGAACAAAGACCTTACTTTGACGAGGTTTTTGATGGAAAACTTTGATCGTGTAAACAGGCCTTTATTTCTTGTGATTTAGCTGTTGACTACACCAGGGTTGAGATACAATCACTACTTATTCCAACTCACAACATATGCAAATTAATTGATCTTCTGTAATTTTTCATACATCCTGGTTATAAATGTAAATTCTTAATTTTACTCTATGACCCTACCTCTAGGAGATGGAGGTATTAAGTTAACTCTTTATGGACCACTCAACAGAAAACCCAACCAAATTTGCACATTTCTTTTATAGGAATTGAAGTCATTTACATAGATCTGTTATTAATTTTTGAAACAAATTGATTTTATGGCTTTCTAATATTTTTTGTATGGTTCAGAGGGGAAGGGAGACACATCTGTAATCCACAACACTTCCTAGTAATGCAAATATAATTTAAGTAACTAGTAACAAAAGGCAGAATCTCATCTAAGTAGTTTGTGTTGGGGCTCATATAGGTATTTTAAGGGTCCATACAGGGGTGGAGGGTACTATAGAATCCTAAATGTTTGTGAGAGTTTGGTAATAACACTTACACTCACCTATCTGTTAAGGTTGAAGTTCAAAATATACAGACTGAACTCACTTACAGCTAGAGGAGCCAATGTTGAAGAACCACAGAAGATTAAAAAAATACCAAATTACAATGTATTAACATTTTATTAATGGTAATTTTACATTGAAGTAAAGGATGGCCATATTGAAATATGTATTTAATATTGAACAATTTTCATGACTGCCATTGATTTTTGTCAGGTGGCTGTACCTATACATGTAGCTAAGATCCTAACATATCCTGAGAGAGTGACAAAATTTAATATCAAGTTTCTGAGAACACTTGTACTGAATGGCTGTGAACAACATCCTGGTGCTAATTTTGTACAACAGAAGGAAACGCAATTAAAAAAGTAAGATCATATTAAAATTTATTCTGACAAGCACCCATGCTCCTGACTGCCATTTCCTGGCCAGATCTACAAATGTTTATGTAGCTATCAATTCTATGTAATCTCTTATACATTGATTTCAATATAAACATTCATTTTCAGAAAAGATTTTCATTTCGCCATATAGTTTAAATCTCATGCATACATGTGTATTGAGAATCATATTTTCCAAACCAACTATTAGATAAGAATATTTATCTAACATTATGTATGTTTTCCTTTGAAATTAAAGAAAGTAGCCTACATTGTGGTGATAAAAGAATGGTGCGACGTTGCATGAGACATTCTCTTCCAAACTACTTTGATATGACGTCATATAATTGGAATGTGAGGCAAAACACAGTAACCTGGCATTGGTGAAAGAACGGAAAAAATAGTGTGACGTCTCCCTGAGAGTATTGTACAAATTTTAATTCAACCCTTGTTATTTGTTTAAAATTCGTTATATTGAAATGTTAGATAAACCTATTACATACATAGTGTGTTGGTACAAGATTTTGTATCAGGTCTTGCCTGTTACATGAACTAACCGCATCACAACTCGTCGCTATTGCGACTTGTCGTGATACTGGTTCACACACCAAGGTCGACCTGATACAAAGTCTTGTACCACCACACTATGTATGTAATGGGTATTTATTTTGGTAAATGTCTCTGTTTCTTGAACTAACATTGAGAGTTTAGACTTGATGATATATTCAATAAATGGGTCATGAGATGTTAATCTTTCCAGGGCACAAGGTCTGACTAACAGTTTTTCTGGGAGTTTGTCAAGTGTTCACTCTCTAAGGGTTCACACCATTACTTAAATATCTCTCTACACCTTGGCAGTTCTTCTTCATTTAAAGGTTTTTTTCATGAAAGGGTGTATTATGTAAGTGAATAAATCTCATAATCATAAACTTGGAAAGAACTTCGAATAAATGAATATTTCTTTGATTTCTTCATCATACAGTCAATGTATGATTATAGAACCGCATCTGTAGTGTAATGGTTAGCGTGCTGTCCTAGAGTGTGGTAGATCGTGGGTTCATCTGTAGTGTAATGGTTAGCATGCTGTCCTCGAGTGTGGTAGATCGTGGGTTCATCTGTAGTGTAATGGTTAGCGTGCTGTCCT
>MJUT01054432.1:354763-369580 GCA_002080005.1 Gigantidas platifrons
ATTTAAAACTATGTATACAATCAGTACCTATCACCACTAAAGTTGAGAGTTCAAATCCCGCTCAGGGTGAGATGTACTCCAAACAATATTATGTGATAAAAGTTTGTCAGATTTACCTGTTCATTTATCTCAGATAAGCAGTCACATGATAAGCGTGGTCAACTAAGAGACATGTTGTTACATAAAAAAGAAAAAGATTGTGAATATTGATTAACCAGATACACGTTGGAATGCTGAGGTAAAGATATAGGACCTAGCAGTATGACAAAATGCACAATCAAGGTTTTCTGGGAAAGGACATAAATTGGTGCCTCATGTTGGCAGTGAGTGCCAAATAAAGTTTTTTTCAGCAGGACAATTTACATTTGATGAAATGATAATGATGTCCACTTTGTACTAGACCAAAACACTTAGTCAGATTCTTATAGTGCTAGCTGACAGAAACAACAGTTTGTGGATAGACATTTCTCACTTTTGAGACAGACCAGTTCCTATTTTTAGCGATGACAAATAAATCACATGTGTTTTACCAGAAAAAATCTATTCATATCTCTTCATCACGGTTCAAACTATATTCTCATCAATAATACCACAATTCTACTACATAAGTATTTTAAAATTAATTTATGTATGCTATTTTTTTTATTAACTATCGTGCACCTGACACAGTGTTGACTCTTTTTTTCGCTAGTCAGTGTTTGTTTACTTTAGTAAATAATAGAGTGCTCTCCCTTGTTAGTAACTAACTACATCCCTTTGACCAAGTTCAACTTTTTTTTTACAGGTATTTATCGCTGTTGTAGTAAACATTTATAATATATGTATTAAATACATTTTATTTTTATTATGAAATACATTTAAAATACTGCCAAGACACGGATGCATATGGATAAATCGAATATTTACTTCAGCTATGGAAAAACAATTGCGGAAAAACGTTCGATGGAATGTAAACAAAACAATTCTGAAGTGTTTATTGAGAAATAAAATCAAACACCAGAAAAAGTACAAGATAGGGAAATCTCCGACACTCTTGGGTAAGATTTCAATCGTTCTCTAACTCTGCAAGCCTCGTAAGAGAACGATTGAAATCTTACCCTCGGGTGTCGGAGATTTCCCTATCTTGTACTCCCCCGGTGTTAGATTCTCTATGTCTCTCCACTTATACATATTATCTTGATTCCGAGCCAACCAGTTTTGTTCTTTCTCCTTAATGCTGCATGCTTAGCTGAGAAGTAACAAATACCAATTTTGTATTCTTTGGTCTGATCAGACCTTGGTTGAACCCATGATCTACTGCATTCAAGGAGAGCAAGCTAACCATTACAATACCGATTCAGTTCCCCATGTTGAGAGAATACCACACTTTATAAATAGCATGTTAACAAACCTCTAGTAGATCTTGATGAACTACAGCTTGTTACAAGTGTCATTGGTGACAATTTTACAAAGTCACATTTTCAGACACTATTTTGTCTGTGGCAATCAAATTTTTGGCTCATAAATGACATTCCAGTGTCACCTTTTTTTTTACCTAGATGATTATATGATTATAAGTTTGATTTCATGATCAAAATAAATAAGGTCATGTGACATTAGGCTACAACCAATCATTTACCACCAGGTTGACTGTTATTTTACAGGTACAGCAGTAGGGGCTATAGCAGCACAGAGTATTGGGGAACCAGGAACACAAATGACACTTAAAACTTTTCATTTCGCTGGAGTTGCTTCTATGAGTATCCTTTATATTTTAATTATATTTATTTTTATTCAGGAAAAAAACAATATTTTTAAATTTCCAACTCCCCCCCTCCCCTCACAAAAAAATAACCAGACAAAAAAAAATGAGAGATTTGGGAAGATAGTTAGACACTATATTGATTCAAAGGAATTTACTTGTAAATGTAGATCATAACTGTGATTAGAAATTTTCTTGTTCATATTGGTATGTATTTCTGGGGTCATCTCCAAGCCATAACCTTCTTTAAGCTTTTTTAGGTATGTTAATAAATGGATTAATAGAAAATCACAATTTTTGAAAATTGCTTGTAAAATTAATTGATAATGTCATGTCAGTATAAAAGAACACTAAAATAAAAAATATTAAAAGAGTAAAATTGATCAATTGAATATACGTTTGTGCGAGCTTTAGAAGCAGGTAGAAAAGCCAGTTTTTGTAGCCTGTTTCGATGCGAGTGCAAAACTATTCTATATTTACCGACAATGTATGTATATTGTGTTTTATTATGCAATATGAAAAAGTCCAAAATAACTGCCAAATTGTCTGAAAAGGTAGAAACAAGTGTCATTTTTATCATTTTCAATGGTGTCCTCTATCACGTGTGTGCTTATACTGGTACCATTTCTTAGTCAATGTACATGAATCAGGTTCCAGAAAATATTTATCAGGTCCTTAGCAAAATAACACTGAAGTTTATTTGACACCTTTATTAGTACATGTACCAAAAATCACACAGATGTTGAATAATTAGAATTATCTGTCATATATCATAAGGATCTAACAATAAATGCCCCTTAACAAAGTACAGACATTACACAGGGAGTTCCTAGAATAAAAGAAATAATAAATGCAGCCAAAACTATCAGTACTCCTATCATAACAGCCCAGTTAGAAGTTAATAATGACCAAGAGTATGCCAGGATGGTTAAAGGAAGGATAGAGAAAACATGTCTAGGAGAGGTAATAATGGAATTATTTTGATTTTATAGAGATTGTTACAGTGGCCATTTTATAGTCTGTAGAGATTGTTACTGTGGCCATGTTATAGTCTATAGAGATTGTTACAGTGGCTATTCTTCTTTTTTAAAAGTTGTTCAGTTATAGTTAAACCTGCTCATGTGGTGTCATCTCTATAAGAAGTCACCTGTATTTAAAGGTCACCTTTCCTTGACCTGTCAGAAAATTTCTTATGAATTAAAACTCTTTTAAGAGGTCACTTGTCTTATAAGGCCACTTTTTATTTGTCTCAAAAGGTGACCTTTTAATACAGGTTTTTTTGTCCTTTGATCTATGTTCAGTGACTGTTTCCTGTCCGTAACACAATCGTACAAATATTACTCGATTATCATGAGCTGAATATGTGGAATGCTGTTTTGTGATGGAATTTTTTAAATGCATATGAATGATTAGTAATGAAAAGTAAGTTTCAACAATATGATAGTCAACAATTCAATCAATATCAACAAAACAAACAATCATCTCTCAGCTCAAATCATTGAACATAAAACAGACCATCGTCCATGACATGGGCATCTTTTTGAACCATTGTTTGATGATCTAATGTAAATAGGCAGTCATTGGGCCTTAGTCACAAACTTGATGTCTGATATTCTGGTAAAACAATTTTTATGAAGTTTGAGCAAGTTTTGTTTCATGAGATGATGAGGAAAAGAATGTTAAAACGGTTATGTTAATTTTTTTTACCAATATCAACAAAAACGAACAATCACCTCTCAACTCACTGAACATATAAAAGAAACCACGACATATGACTTCTGTTTTGTTCTTGATCAACAATGTGAGCTAGATTATTATATTGTTAGCTCATTGAAGCAACAGAATACTCCAGTCAGACACAATATTATGACTCTGAGCCAATCATTACATGCTCTTATTGTGTATAGTGAAGAACCCACAAATACAAATTGTATAGTCTTTAGTTTGACATCACAGTAGTGGTTATATAAATATTGTGATGCATTTATTTATAGTAATGCTATAGTACCGCTCTTTTAAGACAATCCTTTCTGCTATAAAAACAAATCACCTTATAAGAGTGGTGTCTTCTCTTTAGGGGGGTGAGGGTGATTTATTGTAGTATTGTACAATCTCAAGGCATCTGAAATCTCACCTGATAAGAGAGGTAGCTTTTGTTAGAGTGGCCTTAAAAAGGGGAGACTACTGTACACCATGAACAATTTGGAAATATTTGTTTTATGTTTAGAAGTAAATATGACCTGTCTTCTATACAAATCAATCAAACCCACTGAATAATATATTGAATTATTTTTTCCAGATATCAGAATATCTTGAAGAAGTGTTTTTACCTGATGATTGTTTTATCCTGATCAAACTTGACCTTGAGAGAATACGTCTACATAAGGTATATATATTTACCAGTGGGTATAACCATGAGATAATACGTCTACATAAGGTATATATATTTACCAGTGGGTATAACCATGAGATAATACGTCTACATAAGGTATATATATTTACCAGTGGGTATAACCATGAGATAATACGTCTACATAAGGTATATATATTTACCAGTGGGTATAACCATGAGATAATACGTCTACATAAGGTATATATATTTCTCCCATTATGACGTCGTTTTAACCCCGCTGAACCAGTGGTGGAAAAATCTGTAATCCTCTAGAGGATTAAAATGTCTTGTGCCTTTCTCCGCATTTGACTCGTTTGACGGCTTTTGAAATAAAGTTTGTGTTAAATAATGGGAGAAACAAATTCTCCTTCAGCTTCCCATTGTGAAAATTGTTAAATTAAAAATTTTAACCACTCGTCTGATGGCTTGTGGTTAAAATTTTTAATTTAACTCTCTTGAGTGGGGAAATATCGTAACCCACGGGCAACTGAAGGAGAATCTATATTTACACTACAATGTACTTTGATATTTTATTTCGATAATAGGTGAAAAAACATAGTTTTTCTATAAAAGCTGTTATTTTTTAGACCTACCAACCCAATCATAAAATTTGAGCAATGTTTTGTTGGTTTAGCAATTTCTAAAAACTTTTGATAAAATGTTATATGTTGTTCTTGGATAGAATAAAAAGCTGCATATACTGATAGAAAAATCATGGTAAGGATCTACATTTATTATGTATATTTGTTTTTCAGTTGGAAGTGAATGCAGGAAGTATTAAGGAATCGATTTACCTTTCCAAACTAAAGATAAAGAAAGAGGTAATTGGATTGCAACATTTAAATTACTTTCTATATTTTGGAACCCATGTAAGATATTGTCATCACTTTGAGTCTGTTGTTGTCGTACTTATCCTTTGTCATCATTCTGTGTTCAGCTTCATATGTGTGCACCTTCCTCTCAGGAACTACTTGGTCGAATGCAAAGACCCTTATTATATAAACATGATTGTTCTTATGTTGAACCTCATCAATATTTGTGCTTTTGTTGTAGATCTAAATCCAATATGGCCACCAGAGCCAATAATGCAATTTGATTGGGTAAGCCTCAAAGCTTTAATGTTCAAAAACTACTGAGAGGTTTGACATTTTTGATGGTGAGAATACTCACGGGTATGTTCTTTACAAATGGTGGATTTTTGTGTTGATGAATCTAATACAAAGTCTTCAATAAAGTTTATGTTTCTATTGTTGATCAGAAATTGAGAATGGTATCAGTGGTGTCATGATTAGTATGGTGGTCTGAATGTTATAAAGTGTGTATTCAAGTAAAGAACGAGTCAAAACCAAGACTATGAAATCGGTATTTGCTGGGTTTTTTTGCAAAACACAGAGTAAGAAGAAAGACTGGTTGGCATGGGTTTAGTATAATGTGTCCAAGTGGAGCAACATGTCTACCTGAGGACTGATGTTTCCCGTGAGTTAGCACTATAAAAATTAAAGTAAGGGTGTTCATCTAGTAAAAAGTGAACATCATCATCATCAGCAGCATTTTATCGAAACATAGCTGGTTCTCACCATAATTATGTCCCCCAAACAAAGTTTGGGAGACATATTGTGTTTGCTCCGTTTCTTACTATTATTCTTCTTCCTCTTTCTTTCTTTCTTTCTTCTGCCAAAAGTTTGTCCGACACATTTCTCGGAGATGCCTTGATCAAACTTTATGAAACCTTGTAGGAATATCATATGCCATGTGAAGTTGTGCCTTTTAGGTTGATTTTTTAAATGATCGAACGGAGTGAGATATCGTTTAATGCTAGCGCTCATGCATGAGAAATACAAACCGGAAGACACTGCTTTACACAACATGTGTCGCAACCTTCCGCCCGGACAAAAATATAGTCCATATATAGAGTCAATTGTAAGAGGACGAGTAACTTAAATATCAGAAAGTGCATGCATGCAACATTCATATATTATAAATCCCCCTTAAAATCGGGTACTTATATGCACGTTTGCTCCTCTATCAGTATTTCTTTGTTGAAACGCGGATTTTGCGGATGGATATTTCAATATCTAGAAATTGATATTTTTACTATGTAAGAGACTTTGATTTTCGTATTGCGTCTGAAAATTGACATTTGAACAACAAAAAATGTGTGTGGATATTTCAGCAAGTGTACAAAAATTGTACCTTTCTACTTTTGTCCTGTTCCGAAATGTGTGTTTTCTGTTTTTAATTTTAGAATAAATTTTAAAACAGTCTATTTATATCCTACGCTGCTGGGGTTACAATTCAACTGGTTTGTCAGTGTCGTTAGTTCTCGACCATCGTAGTTTTGTTCAGGACTGGGAACCAATGCTTTAGACAACACATGTTCTAATGTTTGACGTACTATCTAATGAAAAGTCTAGAAAATCCCGAAGAGGTTTTGACCTGTTAACCTTGACTCACTGCTGACGTATTTATGTCAACAATACATGCTTTTAAAGTATGTTTCACCTAAAAATAAACATGAAATGAAAGTAGCAACCGGCAAACAAACTTGGACACAAATAATGAAAAAAAACCTGTATAATACTCCAGTAGGTGTCCGTAAGTGGATGAGGGAATTCCGGGAATTGAATGTTGATGTTGGCTTCGAAACAAAAAAAGATGAAAATGGAAAGGACACGGATGTTGTCTTCGGAAGGCTATATATATATCCCGGTATGACAATAAGCCGGTCAGTCATTGGATAATGTTTGATTATTTTTTTCATGTTTGAAAAGTAAACATTTTTTTCTTTTTAATTATGTTCCTCATCTATTCTTGCTCACATGTGTAAAGTTCCATGGAAAAAAGATCGATAATAAAAACACACTGACCCATATTTGTTGTGTACGGTTTTCCCAAATGGCGTCCTATTACGTCACATAAGGCCGGTCAAAGGTCAATAAAGCACATGGTTTTGTCCTAGGCCAACCAAGCTTAAAAAGTAAACCAGATTTAGAAAATACAGTATTTTAGCTTTTTCAGTGTAATTGTTTTGTCTGAAAAATGTCGAAAGATGTTTTCTTTTAAATAGTTTGAAATTGAAGTATTAAGAATTAATTATTTGATGCAAATATTAAACTTGCTTTCCCATAAACACACTGTGTAAACGCTGTACTCGATGAAATGATATTTCGTGTTGCGGTGTACTGATATTTCGCTGTTGTTTTACATGTTGACACCGACGTATCAGAGAATGCAGATTGGTATGTATTTTTGTTTCCTTGGAGCCCTCAAAACCAAATTTACTTGCTAATATATCATTTTTGTGTATATCATGAATGTCCAAAATAAATTTTATAGAAAAATTTCCATGTAAATCCCTATGATACCGATGTAAATGGAATGATACCTTGAAAATGTATGTAACAAATGATATTTCTCATAAATAAAAACTTACAAGATAGAATTTCTGAATGAAATATCTCTTAAAATATCCTTCTTTTATATTGTGTTACATAAGAAAGCACTATTTTTGTGTTATATGTATGGAGCAACCCGGAATTTATGACTAGGAAAATCCTTAGTGTACTGATATTTCCCTTGCATATCTGTTAATAAAAATTAAACTGTACTGTTACTTCTGTTAAACTTGTACTGTTATTTAATGTTTCAAATGGGATGTTTTTCTTCCAAACCACATATTCCTGTCTCCTTTGTCTTTATAATTTTAATTGGTTATATCATGGTGCATTTATGGCATTTCCCCATATCCGTTCTTTTTCTATTGCGTAATGTTTTAAAATCTGCTAGTCCTTTTTATGTACTAAGTTTGCAAATAATGCTCTAACCAGATCACTCAAAAAAAAATATATATGGGCCTCAGCTTCGCTTCAGTCTGTATACTATTTTGGGGCGGTCTGTCGTTCCATTGCAAAATGGCGGTCAACTTTGTGTGTTTGTTTTGGGAGTGTTTAACGACCTTGACTATCCTTACGGATCTCGCACAGTCACAACATATAACGTCATGATGAACTATTTGTATGCCCCGCCTACGAAAGTAGGGGGCATATAGTGTTCAGGTCTGTCCGTTCGTCCGTCTCGGATTAACCTACACATTGAAGTTAGTTTGCCATGAAGATGAATTCACATCATCATGAAACTTGGTATGCTTATACATCATGATGTGAACTAATAAATATTTGAAGATTAGGGGGTTCCGAAAAATACGTGCCGAGCGGGGCATCAGTGTCACAAAGACACAATTTCTTGTTTATTTTAATTAAATTTCTTATTCATACATGTATAGTTATTTACAGACAAAATGGATAGTGATATGGAGATTAATCCTTTAGAAGAATCCTTCACCTCAATCACAATCGATACTCCAATTGATAAATCTAGTGCAGCAGGTCCATCAAAAGCCGTCAAATGTAAAAAAAGAAGAAAAAAAATATATCTCTTGTAACATGTCGTCACTGTACATTTACAACAAAGTATAAATCAAGTCTTAAGCGTCATACCATTATTAAACACGGAGACGGGAACATCAATAATGGAAAGAAAGATACAAAAGGGGACTATATGTGATCAATGTTGTCGCCACTTTACAACAAAAAGAGGAGTAAGACTACATTGTCTCAGTAAGCATGGCAATGGTGACGTGCCATATAAATGCCAAATTTGTTCTAAAAGGTATACATCTACAGTAGCCTACAAAGGGCACATTGACAAACATGCAGGTATCAAATATAAATGCAATAAATGTGGATCAAAATATGCACACCACTTTTCTTTGCAAAGACATGCAAAGGAATGCGGACAGAATTCTAGCAGTAAAAGTTATGAATGTAAAGATTGTGGTAGTTTGCTTTATGACAAACAAGCTCTTAGCGATCACGTAAGAGCACTGCACCAAAACCAGAAACCACACCGTTGTAGTTATTGTGGGAAATGTTTCAGATGGAGGTCATCAAAAGCCCAACATGATGCTAGATGTGCTAAAAAAAGATCCACTCCACCTGTTGCTACATTGTCCCAGGAACAAATGTGGCATACACCTCGTAAGTGAGTTATTTACCCGAAGGAAATAAATAACTGTTTGAAAAACCGGAAGAGGTGCTTTCTGTGTTAATATTTTGTTATTATTTTGCCACTTATATCCAGTAGAGGACTACTGATTATTATTGTATAAAAACTTTAAATATCTTGCAAAGTTTCTCAATATTGATCTCTTACTATTTGAATAAAAATGAACCTTCATTATGTTGATTTTTTATTTTTGAATGACACAATGGACGCTTTTTAGGCACCGATCATTTAATATCTTTTGTGAAAGGCCAGGAACCTTCGTCAAACTCTTTGTTTGTCGCTGTCTCTTATTTGTTGCACGTTATTCGTTTGTAATGGGGTCTTTCAATGGGAATTCTTCGGTCTGGTGTTGAATTTATCACATTAGTTTGGTCTGTCTGGGGACATTAACAGAGCATTGCAGTAGTAACAACTGTAGGGGTCCATTACAGTTATCTGGAAAGTAGAAAATCAGATGGTTAGTAAAAAATTATAGTTATAAAGAAAAAGAAACCTGAAATAACAGTACAGTTTTTGTCGTTGTATACACAAAGAAACAGTACACACTAAATATATGAACATAAGATAACAGTACAGTTCATCGCTGTATGGTGAATATAAATCAAACGTTTAAAACTTCATGTCTCTACTACAATGAATTCAGACGATAAAATATTAAGGAGGGGTCAAATTTAGCTTGTGTTTAATTCATAAATTTATGAAATAACCTGTAATGAATTATTTTCTTTACATTTTAATAATATTTTTAATTCACTGTTTACTATTACCTAATTTTCTATGTTCATAATAAATTAAGTTTAAACTTTAAAGCATATATAAACACATTAAATACTTCCTAATAATTGTTTGAATTGTTATGGGGTATAATATAACAAAACCTCACCTAAAACATACTTCTTTTGACGGTCCCATGTCAGTAGACAGACAACAGCGAAATATCAGTACACTGCAACACGGAATATCATTTCATCGAGTACAGCGTTTACACAGTGTGATAAATGGCATATATAATAGAGTACATTTGTATTTGATCCAATGAATTTGGTGTTTTTGCTTGTCAATACAATCTATTAGACTGACTACATTCTGCCGTATTTTTGGAAAACAATTAATAACCGATTTCAAATTATTTTAATCACATTTAATATCACTCACTTACAATGAAGACACACAAAAATTATGGAATCTGAAAGATCAATCATCATATTTTCAAAGTATTTTAAAATACAATTTGCTTGGCCTACATTCCAGAAACGGTCATGAACTGTGATGACGATTATGTCAACAAACCGGAAAGTTAAAAATGTTCGGGGAATATCATCGCTTAAAATATATTTTACAGGCAGAATAACCAGGTAAAAAGGACATTAGTAAAAAGGAGTTTTTTTACTTGTATGAAATTTGGTCAATTCAATCTTACCTGTTTTGATCGCATTTTATAATCTTCAAGTTTTAAAAACCTGCTTCGGCGTCTTATATACGTTATAAATATACAGAATGACGTCATTGGCCTCGTGCTGCACGAGAATGGTAAATCAAAACAAGTGACCGACTTTATTGCATGACCGAGCAGATGTCACGACACGATATATCATTGGATAAAAGTTCATCGTCAAATCTATTAATAAGTGTTGTAAATTTTTTCAAGAGTCACATTCCCCTTCTGCGAAAAAGACCCCATATAGAAAAATATTTCCCTTTTCCAAGGTATAAAATTAAACCCACAAATGGTTCTGAATACACTATATTTAACTTTGACTGTCACATTGATTTGCTTGCCCCTTCAAAACAGATGTAGTGTCTGGTAAACAGTTGATGGGAAATAAAATAATAATGTAATAGAATGTAAAACTGGGCTGTTGCATGTTATTGTAGTAGCTCCTACACCAACTGTTCTTTCCATTTTTGGCACTATTCAATAATTATATTAGTAGTTATCCCCCTGCCCAATGCTTCTTAAATATCAAATAACACTGAATTATGCTTGTAACTTTTAAAACTACAAGCAATGGTTTGCTTGTGGTTAAAGAAGTTAATCCCATTAGATTCTTTGGTAAAGGAACATCTACATTATGTTTTATTTTGTGGGAATGAGTTTTGTAAAGGAGTTGTAAACGATAATTCAGACGAGGTACACATGTAGGTTTCCTGTTAGTAGCAGACTTGCCAAGGTCTTTCACTCTTGGCCATGCTGACAAAATTTTGAATCCGGGTCCGTTCACCCTAATTCCTGTTCGCCCTGGGTACGTTCGCCCTAAAGGTGGGTCCGTTCGCCCTAAAAGTGGGTCCGTTCGCCCTAATAATTATAATTATGTAGGGTATTAAAAATAATAGAAAAATAAGTGATATTTGATTGCATATAGATAATAAACTGAGAAATTTTAAATATGCGGCATGCTAAAGTATACAGTCAATGGACATAGGTATTCGTCACTCGAATTTACGCTATATATTTCATATAACCACATTGTACAAGAACATTATTTTGAAGTCATTTCTAAACGGGTTTTAATAATTTTTGCAACAGAATAAGCAGAAATATTAAAGATTATTTGTTTATTTTAGCATGATTTTCCGTTAGATTTCCTTTATTTTCTTATGATTTAAAAGCAATTTTTGTTTTTTGTCATCAAATTCGCTATATACTGTATTTTAACGAAAGTGACATTAATTTTATCGAATAAATCTGTCTGTCTATAAATTTCAATTAAGCATTTCAAACAATATACGTAATAATTGCTTGAAAATAACTTTAATTAATTTCCATATTTTTTCATATCATTACTTCTATATTTTAAATTAAAATATCCATTATGTTCATTAAAATACGTGTTAATAATCGGGGCGAACGGACCCACTTGTAGGGCGAACGTGTAGTTCGGGCGAACAGACCCGATACCATATACCCAAAATTTTCATTATTATATATATACAAATGTATATACAAGAAAATGTAACATATTCTGGAACATTGGATAAAAATCTGTTTTATGTGAATAACATATTGATGTCTCTGGAGTTTGCTCTCAATTTACTATTTCAAAGTTTGACATCTTTTTCTAGAAGTATACTGATATTTTGCAATTGTGCATAGCATGCAAAAAATCTACATGTAACATCACCTTTGGTGCTTTCATTTCAAAATGGCTGCCGTTGCCATGGAAACGGCCAAAATGCCAAAAAATTGAAAAACACAAAAATGATCATAGCAGGTTACTCGCCGAACAGAAATTGATGAAACATGATAGGAACAACATCCACATCTAGTGGAATTAGATAAGCTAAAAAAATCGGAATCGGTTGGACAAACTTTGCTGCAGTTGCCATGGAAACAAAAAAGGGGGGATTTAAAAAAATTTTGGATTCCTTTCATCAAACTTCATGAAACTTTGTAGGAATATCCACCGTATTGTGTGGCAGCTTTTGGGGGGTTGAAAAAATTCAAAATGGTGGCCGTTGCCATGGTAACCAAGGTACAAAATGGCCACCAAATACAAAAATCCTCCGATTTGGGCGAAATTTGGTTTTCAAGTAGATTATGATGTTGCGAATTGATAATCATCGTTGGTTTGCTATGGCGGCCATCTTTAATCCAAAATGGCCACCAAAATACAAAAATCGTCCCAATTTGGGCGAAATTTGGTTTCCAAGTACATTTTGATGTTAGGAATTGATATTATGATCATATCTTGTGTATTGTTCGTTTGGGGGACATTTGTAACGCTCTGCGTTACAGTAACTAATATTATATCTTACATTTAACAACAATCACGCACAATCCCTCGCATGGAGTTAAGCAACAAGAACTCACATTCACTTACTCAGGGTGACTTCAACTTCAAGACAACAAGATGTGACTATAATTTAAAGATAATATTTCTCTCTTTTCAGAATGTTAAGATTCACAGTGAAGCAGTTATAACTGTACATCCACAAGAATCCTCTAAAAGTTCTATGTATTACATCTTACAAGTTCTGAAAAAGGAATTACCTAAAGTTATGATCAAGGTAAGACAGGAATTACCTAAAGTTATGATCAAGGTAAGACAGGAATTACCTAAAGTTATGATCAAGGTAAGACAGGAGTTACCTAAAGTTATGATCAAGGTAAGAAAGGAATTACTTAAAGTTATGATCAAGGTAAAAAAGGAATTACCTAAATTTATGATCAAGTTAAGAAAGGAATTACCCAAAGTTATGATCAAGGTAAAAAAGGAATTACCTAAATTTATGATCAAGGTAAGATAGGAATTACCTAAAGTTATGATCAAGGTAAAAAAGGAATTACCTAAAGTTATGATCAAGGTAAGAAAGGAATTACCTAAAGTTATGATCAAGGTTAGAAAGGAATTACCTAAAGTTATGATCAAAGTAAAAAAGGAATTACCTAAAGTTATGATCAAGGTAAAAAAGGAATTACCTAAAGTTATGATCAAGGTTAGAAAGGAATTACCTAAATTTATGATCAAGGTATGAAAGGAATTACCTAAAGTTATGATCAAGGTAAGAAAGGAATTACCTAAAGTTATGATCAAGGTAAGAAAGGAATTACCTAAAGTTATGATCAAGGTAAGAAAGGAATTACCTAAAGTTATGATCAAGGTAAGAAATAGCTGTACATTTTCTAAATCATAAAAAGTTCTGTACATTACATTTTACAAATTCTGATAAAGGAATTACATGATGTTATTATCAATTTAGAAACTTGCTGTTTTCTACCTAAATACTCTTAAAGTTCTGTATATTATATCTTACAAGTTCTGTAAAGGGAATTTCTGGTATTTGAGGGGATAGTTATGCAGTAATTTAGGTGATAATTTTGCAGTTATAGAGGGGACAATAAAGCTGTAATTAAAGGGAAAATTATGCTGTAATTTAGGGGTTACTTATGCAATAATTTATGGCACAACTATGCAGTAATTTAGAAGACAATAATTCAGTAGTTGAGGTTGACATTATATGATAATTTAAAGACTAATTATGCAGTATCTGAGGGGACAACAATACAGTAGTCTAGAGGACAATTATACAGTAGTCTAGAGGACAATTATACAGTAGTCTAGAGGACAATTATACAGTAGTCTAGAGGACAATTATGCAGTAGTCTAGAGGACAATTATGCAGTAGTCTAGAGGACAATTATGCAGTAGTCTAGAGGACAATTATGCAGTAGTCTAGAGGACAATTATGCAGTAGTCTAGAGGACAATTATACAGTAGTCTAGAGGACAATTATGCAGTAGTCTAGAGGACAATTATACAGTAGTCTAGAGGACAATTATGCAATTACTTTGGGTTATTTGTATTACAGAATATATAACATGTAAACTGTTTCATTTCATTTAGGGATCTCATCATCATTTCATTGAAAATTATCTTGTTCTCGCCATGATATAGCTGAAAAATTGCTGAGTTTGCATTAAACAACAATCACTCACTCACTCATTTCATACATGACAGGGTATTCCATCTGTGACACTGTTTTATTTAATACATGACAGGGTATTCCATCTGTGACACTGTTTTATTTAATACATGACAGGGTATTCCATCTGTGACACTGTTTTATTTAATACATGACAGGGTATTCCATCTGTGACACTGTTTTATTTAATACATGA
>MJUT01054432.1:394114-408091 GCA_002080005.1 Gigantidas platifrons
GCACGGTAGTCTATCTCAGCCCATGGCCTAGTACTAGTCCTGAACAAATCTCTCGACCAATGAAAAAACGTGTATTAAACAGTATATATCGGAAAACTGTTATTCCAGGGAGCAAAAAAAAATATAAATCAAGCACCGTAAATATTGATTTATTATCGAAACACGACAACAATATTGACATGATTGAAATAAAATTTCAATTTTTTTTTTCAACAAAATAGCCGGCGGTCTTTCTCTAAATAAACGGCGAAAATCGCCGGCTACCGGCTACTATTGAAAGCCCTGAATATTTAATAATGCTCGTTCATTGCCGAGACACCTTCTGGGTCCCAACAGTAAGACCCTGTCCCTTTGCAGTTATCTTCTCCGCACACGGAGCACCCCTTGGATGGTCTGCATCCCGACATCCCAACGTCCTCAGCGATCGACTGATCAACACCATCAGTAACACTGACCGACACAGACCTCCCAACCACAGGGACCCCAGCCCTCGTCTGCCCTCTTTCGGCTGGGAGCGTCTCCAGTGACTGGCACTGTTCCCCCTTCTCTACAATAATCACACTGTCCCCTGTCAATTTCCTTTCCGCTGGGAGCTCCTTCATGTTTCATTTCCTCCCCCTCTGAATGGACCTGGTCCCTTGACAGATCTAAAGTGTCCAGGTCTGTGCTCACAACAAGAGTGTCACAGCCCTCATCAGCAGACTCATGGTGTACCCCATTTCCCACCTCAGCCACACGTGACCCTACTGCTTTCCCCAGCTGGTGCAGATCACTTAAAGGACTCGCGTCCCCTGCATCCCTGTCGTACACTTTCTCATTTTCAAGGGAAAGGGTCTGGTTCACCATAAGGGGAGTCTGGTTCCCTGTCCAAACTAGTGTGCCCTCTACCCCAGACCCTGTATTTTCCCGAATCCAGTTTCCCTCAAAAGGATACGCATCTCGGCAAGGAACCCGGTCTTTTATTTCTCCGACGCCCAACCCAACACTTTCCAGTGATTGGGTCCCGCACTCCACCAGGGGCCTGGTGTTCCCTGTTCCGGATCCTGCATTTTCCCTGGCCCCATCTCTCTCGAGGCGACACATATCCCTACCAAGAACCGCATCCTCTCTCCCCTCCATACCCGACCCCACCCTCTCCGGCGACGAGACCAAGTCTCCCACCAGAGGCTCCTTGCGCCCCTGTCCGGAGAATGTCACCACTGACTCTGCCATCGTGGAACTGTCCTCCGGGTCTGGTACCTCTATGGGTTTATTTCCCCAACAATCTCCCCGCCTGACATCATTCCCCAAGGGGAAAGGGCTTGGTCACACCTCAGGGGTTCCTGACACCATTCCCCCTTGCCTTCAGGCTCCTCTAAGACCGCCCCACCCTCATCGTCTGTGTTCCGACCAGCATCTTTTTTCCCGCCTCCCCCCTCCGGACTCCTGGTACCCGGAGGGGTTTTCACTGCCTGGCCGGTGCCCTTCACCCGGCCTTCTGCATGGCTCCCCACTCCCCAGTAACCCGAAGGGAACTGTCCCTCTGTTCCTCCTCCCTCACTCTCCTCAATATGGGAGATAATACCACTCTATCTACTTCCTCTCCCTCAAATCGATCTCGTCTGACCCCTGCACTCTACCCGAGGTCTCTTCTTTTCCCTGGGCCGTCTCTTCCCCCATGGAGTCTTCCATGTACGGGCCCACTAGGGTGACTTCCCCCTCCTCGGATGACTCCTCACCTGAGGACCCATATCCTAGATAGGATCTTGCTGCCCCCTCAAAGATTAGGGGCCCCCCTAGATTACCTTCCCCCTCTGCTGCAGATGCTCCACTCGACGAACCGACTCCCCAGCTGAGCCTTTCCAAGCTGGCCACCCTTGAGATTTTCACCCCTTTGTCTGGATGAACCTCTTGATTCTGATCCTCGCCCCTTCCCTCCGGACTCCTAGTACCCGGAGGGTTTTAATTGGCGCGCTTCCCAAAGCATGAGTCAAGATGGGAGGTGCCACTACTTTAGTTACCTCTTCGCCGTCCATCGATCCCTAGAGACCTTGTACATTGCTACTACGGGGCGGGCTCAGGCCTCATGAGTTGCCCCCTTGTAGTTTAAAGCCCCCTTAATTTCCTGGAAAGACACCTTTTTTTCCACCTTGGGCGATCCCAAGTATTTTGGGCACTCCCTTTTGAAATGTCCCATTTCCCCGCAGTGGTAACATCCCTGTTTGTCGTCCCTTCTGGGGGACGGACTCCGGGGTGGCGTCCCATACCCACCAGCACTTCTCTTTAACTCCTCCATCATTACCGCCATTTGAGCTGAGAGTGCGGCTAGGTTGGACTTGATCTCCCCACATCTCTCCTCAGACTTAGTTCCTCTCCCCTGTTTGCCCCTACAACGTAGACCGGTATCGGGTCCGTTCGCCCTAACTACACGTTCGCCCTGGGTCCGTTCGCCCTGGGTCCATTCGCCCTACAAGTGGGTCCGTTCGCCCTGATTATTAAAACGTAGTTTAAAGAACATAATGGATATTTTAATTTAGATTATAGAAGTAATGATATGTTAAAAATATGGAAATTAATTCAAGTTATTTTCAAGCAATTATTACGTATACTATTTGAAATACTTAATTGAAATTTATAGATAGATAGATAGATTTATTCGATAAAATCATCATATATTGAATTATTTTAACAAGTAAAAAGATGACTCTCTGACCGGCGATAATGGGAAACGACCTACAATGTAGCTCTGCGTTTGAGGCTATATTACTTGCGATTTTTTTAAGCCCCAAATATTCGAGTGACGAATACCTATGTCCATTGACTGTACACTTTAGCATGCCGCATATTTATAATTTCTCAATTTATTATCCATAAGCAATTAAATATCACTTATTTTTCTATTATTTTTAATACCCTACATACTTATAATTATTAGGGCGAACGGACCCACTTTTAGGTCGAACGGACCCACCTTTAGGGCGAACGGACCCAGGGCGAACAGGTAATAGGGCAAACGGGAATGAGGGCGAACGGACCCGGATTCACGTAGACCTTAGCCTCCCCACTGTCTACCCTACCGTTGTAGTGCCCTGGGAACACTTGCTTCACCTCCTCTTTGCGAGGAGGGCGCCCATAGATAGCCTGATGATTGTGCTGATGCAATTGCATTTTATCAATAGCATCATCCATGGTTGAGGGTCGGATATTGGAGGCATAACTTCCGGCTTCCTTATCGGCGGCCCCCTGACAGAACCTTACTACCGCTTGTTGGTGCATATGGGTCTCGGGCAACTTCCGAAAAGCTCTAGTGGCCAATGACAACACCCGGTCCGCACAGTCCTCCAGGAGCTCCTCCAGAGTCTGACGTGCATTACTGAATTGTACCTGTGCAGTCTCTGGGAGTTCCCTGAACCCAAACCGTTTTTCTAATTTACCTATCAGGTCCCTATAGGCCATATCGTGATTCCTTTCGACCATCAGGGCATAGTACTCGCTGGCCTTCCCATCAAGGCACCAGCACAACTGGTCCCTACATTCCCCTTCCGACCACTCGCTGACCTCGGCATACTGGGAGAACTTGGCACAGAACGCCTTCCAGTTGGACTTGGGAAAATGTACATGTTTGCCCCTCCCCCTCCCCCTCTGGGCCCTTTCCCCCTCAAACTCTTCCCTCCTGCCGTAACCTCTCGGGTTCTCTACCCGTGGTGTACTTGGACCTACACCCACTCTCTGATATCAGGGAGGTATATGGATTTCTCCCCCTTAGGCCCTCAAAGTCTCCCCCTCTCGGACGTGCTTGTCCCCTTTCTCCCTCCTCTCTTCTACTGAGGCCACTAGGGGTATCATGCTCTCTTCCCGGGGTATACCTTGCTCTATCCCTACTCTCCCTAGTTAGGGGGGTACTTTGGTCTCTATTCCTCCCCCCTCCGGTGGTCCTCGGAGGAGACTGACGACCCCCCTATCCTGCCAATAGTGCTCCCTATAGTCCGGGGTACGGGCCTGCATGCCCGGTCCGTACATGTCTCTACTGTAGTCATGCGTCTCATTCCCCCTCTGCCTAGATGGGACCCTACGATGAAGGGGACCTTGTCCTCTGGGGGATGCATACCCCATGCCTGCGGTCCTATTTTGGGGATCATGCACATTCGCTCGTTTCCTTTCCTCGCGGCCCGAATCCAACTCAAAACCATCGCGACGCGCTCTTCTCACTGATGGCGACTTTGATTGTCCCAGAGCTGATTCACCCGAATTTCCCCCGAGACCTTCAAAATATCCCCGGTCCTCACCCTCTGGAGCCTGTTTCTCCATAAAAGCTGAATCCAGTTCGCCGTAGTCGTCCTCAAATCTGTTGGGTGACTGTGTTCTTTGCCACCACTCTCCTTCCTGCTTAATCTGATAGGGCTTTTCTGTTGTTGGTGGGCCCCGGGCTTGTTGTCCCCAATCCTTCCCCAATCCCTGTGGGTGACCTGGACCTGCCCCTTCACACTCCTCTAACAACTGGTCGACACTCCTGACCCTCTCCTTATGCCTATCATCTAGGGATTCTCTCCTGTCCCCTAACCCCTCCCCCTCCTGCAACGGGGAAAAATCCAAACATCTTAATAGCTGTGGGGTCAACTTGAGATACGGTACATGCCGTAAATCATCCAACTGCAAATTCCCATTTGCCTCCCTAATATCCAGGATCTTGTCGGTTACCTTTGCCCCCAATCCCGGTAGTGTCATCAGCTCCTCGATGGGACAGAAGTTGATAAAAACTTGCGACATCTTTCAAAACACGAAAAACAACAACACGTGTTTAGTTGGGTTGTGTATGCGTGTTTGCAATATTTTTTAAAATGGGCCAGATTTATACACTGGGCCGCCTATTTTGTTTTATAAACCTTCTCCCCCTTAATTAAATAATATTTTGAAATTATTTTTCACTGATGGGCAGTGAAAAATATTTAAATAAACACAGGAAATTATTAGTATTTTTTAATACACCTGGTTCCCAGAAACGGGCTGTTTTCGGGCGCGAATTTGGGAAAGCACATGGGTCGGCAGGGAGTTCTCCCCCTTGCCACGGGCAAAAAATACAAAAAAATACTAAAACCCCCCGAATTTTGACTGGCAACCCTACTTGCGCACTTTCCCTTAACCTTGAAATTTCCTATAAAGTTGACCTTGGATCCCCCAAGCGTCAACCAGGCCAATTTCCCCTTAAAGTGCCAAGACCTGTTGAGGCTGTTACAGTCAAAACTCAAGATGGCGGAGTTGCGGTTTCAACAAGAAACCGCTTTACAAAACAATTTCCCTCAAAATATCCCCTACGAAGTTCGTTGTAAGTCGCAGCGCCAATGTAACAAATTGGCACTACTTACCAATCTGTTAGTATGAGTCCTGACAGTGAGTATTAGCTAATAATCCCTGTAGGTACTTTTGTGCGTCTGCAATGGCGTGTTCTGGATATCGTTCTGCTATTGTAGTGCATCATGGGTGCTGTTCGGTACTCCTCAGCACCCATCACCCTACGATATACTACAATCATATCAGTTTATTCCGTTTATGTTATATTTTAACGAAATAAACTGTTCCTCAAATTTCCCCGTCTGGGTTGAAAACACTTACATGTATATATATATATATATACTGTTCCTCAAATTTCCCCCTGTTGGTTAAAAACAGTTATATACTGTTCCTCAAATTTCCCCGTATGGGTTGAAAACACTTATATACCTACGTCGAAATTGGAGATATTATTAAAATTTAATAATCTTTTACTTTATAATGATTTTATTGTCAATACATATACAATTGGATTGGGAACAAGTTTATAAACTTACTAGGCGCTCTCCATACAAATATATTAATAGCATAAATAAAACAAATCAAATGAAAGCAAATGTACAGGCTATATCAATTATAATTAGTAAATTAAACAAACTAATGTCAAACTAAATATACATATTAAATATTGTTTTATTATTTAACAGTAAAAAGGGGAGTGGGGTAAAAACTAGCAAATTGTGTTGAGATAATATCACGTTGGGAATAATTAATTATTAAATCTACAAGTTTGTCGAATAAATTTATGCACTGATTTGAACAATAAAGTATTCAAGTCTTCACTAATTTCGTTACATCCAAAGAGTATATATTCTATAGAGATGGGAACAATGTTATTAAAACATTTAAAGAAAGAAGTTCTATCATATTGATAAAGTGGACATTTAAGAAAAAAATGAATAGCATCCTCAAATAAATGACCACATACACAACGTGGATCATTCTTCAAATTTACTCTATATAAATCGGCATTAAGGCCACTACATCTATGTCTTAGCTTAGTATGTGTTATGTTAGTTTTCCCTATCACCAATATTATAAAATGAAGCCACCGGAATTTGGACAGGTTGAACTTTTTTTTTTTTAATTTGGAAAAAGTGGGTAGAGATTTAACACTATCAGGTAAGGAATTCCACAACTTTATAGTGGAAGGAAAGAAAGACTTGGAACTAGTTTGCAGACGACACCTCTGAGTGCGATAGTCATCATTATTACGGAGATTATATGTTACTGTTTCTCCAATAGTAGTTGGCAAACAGTCAGATAAGTATAAGGGAGCTATATTATTTTCAATTTTATAAAATAAATTTAATTTCCTAGACTTTCGACGGTCTTCCAAT
The DNA here is from genome assembly GCA_002080005.1 of Gigantidas platifrons. Lineage (NCBI taxonomy): Eukaryota > Metazoa > Mollusca > Bivalvia > Mytilida > Modiolidae > Gigantidas > Gigantidas platifrons. The sequence goes on from MJUT01054432.1 coordinate 400,762, forward strand.
TTTGACCACCCAGTTTCAAAATATAAACTTTCAGCACTGGAATAAATAGGTAGACCCGTTACAATCCTTGCTGCTTCAAGTTGCAAACATTCTAATTTTTGAGTATCACGAATACAACAGTCATCCCATAGTTCACAACCATACTCTAATATTGGTAAAATATATGTTTCATAAATCTTGCTCAAATGGGATCTACTTAATAAGTATTTAAGTTTTCGTAAAATGTGTATTCGTTTGGTCGCCCTTTGGCATGTGTTGTTAATATGATAACACCATCTACAGTTACTAGAAAGACAAACACCTAAATGAGTATGATATTCTACCTGTTTAATATTCTCACCATTAAAAAGAATGTTTACTTGGTCTAATAATCATATCAGTTTATTCCGTTTAACGAATTTTTAACGAAATAAACGGTATATATGACTATATACATCGAAATTGAATATATAGATCTATTTTAAATATCCCCGTATTGTTATTTCAAATTTCACCGTCATCATAACAATAGATCATGATAATTCTATAAAACTGAAATTAAATAAAAAATACATGGCGTTAAAAGTGATAATAATCTTTCTCTTAATCATTTCTTGTCCACGTGATATTCGGATGTCCTTTAATATGGTCAAATTAAATTTCCCCGTACGGGGAAATTTGACGATATAGCCTAGGGTTCTTCCCCTTCCATTAGGAAATCATGTGGCCAAGTTTGGTCAAGATCCAATATACAGAACTAAAGTTATCGTGCGGAAAAGATCCTGTTGTCAGAAATTATATTTATAGTAACGGTGACCTTGACCTTTGACCTAATGACCCCAAAATAAATAGGGTTCTTTCCCTTCCACAGGGGAATCATGTGGCCAAGTTTGGTAATGATCCGATATACAGAACTAAAGTTATTGTACGGAAACCTGTGTGGACGCCCGCCCACCGCCCGCCATACCCAATCACATAATACGGCCCGTCTCGAGACGAGCGTATAAAAAGCAAATATTATCACAATGGAAATGATATCACAGAAATAAATCAACATAATATAAATAGATACAACTATATAAAAACTTTAAGTAAAACTCAACTTGTTCCTGGTAAACTATGGAAATCCCATGAAAAATAACTATTAAAAATCTCAATAAATAAAAACAAACAAACTTAATTTTTTTAAAAACAGGCAAGCACAGATAAATCAAATATGAGCATATGAAAAGCAAATAAGATCACATAAAAAACAAATGAGATCACAAAAGCAAATAAGATCACATAAAAGCAAATAAGATCACATAAATGCAAATAAGATCTCAAAAGCAAATAAGATCACATAAAAAGCAAATATATACGATCACAAAGCAAATAAGATCACATAAAAAGCAAATATATACGATCACAAAGGAAATAAGATCACATAAAAAGTAAATAAGATCACAAAGGAAATAAGATAACAAAAGCAAATCAACATAATATAAATAGATACAACTACAGTATATAAAAACTTTATGTAAAACTCAACTTGTTCCTGGTAAACTGAAATTACCATTAAAATACTGGTAAAAATCTCAACAAATTTAAAATTAAGAAAACAAAATGTTATAATACTAGAACTTTAAAATCTGCTTTCATTATCGAAAAATATCTTAAATTGTCATTTGTGTATAAAATTTAAAAATAAATACACATGTATACATGATATATTACTGAATAAATAAGAGTGTCCAATGAAAAATTTAAGTTTCATCAAAATCTTTTCCTCTGTGTAAAAGATTTATGTAATGTATGAGCTAACACAATTTGTATTTTGTCACAATTCATAAGTTCAATATATTTATTCTCAACATTCATCATATTAAAGTTATTGATAAATTCCAGTGCCTTTTGGAAAAGTTATAGTTCATCAGATATTTAATTAATTTGAGAGCAAATGTTTCTAACTTTAATATTTGTTTTAAGTTTTTGGTCATAGAGATCTTTTATTTTTTACTTGTAACATTACAGTTAAAAGTCAGGTGAAATTTCTGTGATCAATAAAGAACAGACTATTATTGTTAAAACGACAATTTTCTCAATGTTTAATTATACCTGTAATTAAGTGTATGCCAACCAAACATTTAATGACTTCCAAAAAAAGAACAGAACTCGCTAAACTGTGTAAACTAATTAAAGAGATAAATAAAGGTGTGTGTGCTCCAGGCTATAATTTCATATTAAATATTTAAAATAGAGTTGCATGTACTTCTCTATAATAATAATAATAATATTTTATTCAGGCAAATCAATCACATACATATAAAACACACATATAATATTACAATATACATAAAAATAAATTATAAATATTGTAAACTTGACAGCCTAGGATAACCCATAAAGCCCAATAAATTGGGCTTATTTCCAATGGGGTCCTTGTCTTGTAAGATTACAAGAGTAAAATAATAAAAATTTGTTTACTCATATAACACACTAGCACATAAAATATTTAGAAAAAAAAGCACTAAATTTAAAAGCACTATGTTGAGTTTGCCCGAACAAAAAATATTTAAAAATTGTTGAGTGATTTTTAAAAATAAAAATATTCATTTTCTTCTCTTCTTCTTGCCTCAGATTTTAAAAATTCTTTTACCGCATTTTTAAATGCTTCCTTGTTGTTTACATTCTTTATAGAAATTGGCAAACTGTTCCAGTCCCTTATTGCTTTATATGAAAAGCTATTAGTGCTACATAAATTTTCCTTTGGAATAATAAAATTAAAATTAGAGGCTCCCCTTGTAATTCCTTGATTAATATTAAAATTTTCACATAAATATTCTGGTGCTCTACCATGATATATATTAAAAACATGGTTAATTCTAAGTTGACTTACTCTGTCTGGTACAGAAAGCATTCCAACACTGTCTAGTATATCACAATTTATGCGAGTTCTGGGTCCCAGGTCGAGGATAAATCTCACAACCTTATTTTGTAATATTTGAAGTTTTTTGGTCAATCCCGAGCCTAGACCACTGTACCATGAAGAACATGAATAATCAAAATAACACTGAACTAAAGCTGTTGAGAGTGTTTTTCTCGACCTGGGATCAAGACATTTTGCATTTCTATATAAAAATTTAAGTCTACCATTTACTTTACTGACAATATTTGAGACTATATTTTCACAATTTAGATATTTATCAATATGTACCCCCAAATATTTAACTACCTCTGTTGATGTAATAATATGATCATAACATTTCACATAAAAGTTTTTAATTTGTCCGATCTTTCTTTTAGGGCCAAAAAGCATACATTCAGTCTTGCCAAGGTGTAAAGACAATTTATTATCAGTTAACCAGTCTGAACATTTTTCCATTATATTGCCTAATTTAAACGATATAATATTAGGATCTTTATGTGTATAGAGTATTGCACTATCATCTGCATACAATATCAGTTTACAGTCTGCATCTATACTCATTGACATATCATTGACATATGTCAAAAAAAGCAGTGGCCCCAGTATACTACCCTGGGGCACCCCACATGATACATTCATAGGTTCTGAAATTGTACCGTTTACAGATACAAACTGGACTCTATCTGTTAGATACGACTCAAACCAATCTACTGATTGTACACCCATGACTTTCAGTTTGCTACACAAAATATTGTGATCGACAGTGTCAAAAGCCTTCTGTAGGTCTAACATTATCATCCCTGTATACAGACCTTTAGCATTATTAGTTCTATACCTAATTGTAACTTGCAATGGTTTATAAGAATAAAGATATATAAAATTGAATAAAATCATTAAGCTTTTACGGTCAACTGTTTTCACTTTCTTTTAAAAATCATTATTTTAAAGTATTAAAAGACATGGCTACAAACTATTTTCTGGCACATTATTAAATTGTTCTAAATATATTAATTGTGACATATATTAAATATTAAATGTATTTCCATCTATATTGTATTAAAGGAGACATGACACGATTTTCAAAAAACTCAAAAATCGATTATATATTATTTAAAACTACTATAAAAACACTTTCCCAAAGGAAATTTCCGACAAATAACTACAAATTAGCTTGGGTTAGGTCTTTGAAAATCACCGCGTGAGTTGGCATTGAATTTTAATTAGCTTGGAGGTCACGTGACTTGATGACGTCATAAGTTCTTTTCATGGCTCAAGGACGATTTTACGATCGAGTGTTTGAAAAATCACAATATTATTACAATGGACAGCAGTAACAGCGATATACCCGATGTTTCAACTACATTAGACATCCAACCGTATCAGTTTGAACCTTTGGTGAACGAAGAAAATCACGAAGAAGAGCAAAATTCAACATCTGAAGGTTCTGATATCGACGACATCTCGCAGACTTTAGATAGGCTAGTAAACACTGACTGGTAGGTGTTTTGTGTTTTGCTATTTACTTGGACCCAAACATGGACTGATTTAATATATTGTTTTTTTTTTCCAATTTACCTTTCAAAAACATTAGATCGCGAAAAAAATGTTTTGTTGAGTCCAGACATGAAAAGAGGAGCCTTGTTGAGAACCCAGTTTTGAAAATTTTTCTGTTCAATTTTGCACACATTTCCGGCTCAAAATACGTTTGTGTCTTTTAATCTGTCTATAATAAAAAGGTTTTCTGTTTGCCACTTTCGCTTTATATGACATTAAATGGTTTTTTTTCCATTAAAATATCATTTCTTTCCCATTACATAGTAGTTCTAATTATTTAGACTGTCCCACATTAATCAAGCCTATAAAAATGTCGACTCTTGTTAAATTTGTTTCATATTTATGTGAACTAAAAGTAAAACCTAAGCTATAGACCGACATCATGTACAATCCGACACATTTTCCTGGTTCCTTGGTATGTCTCAGATTAGACGGGTTCCACTGTATTTGAAAAACGATTTTGAATAAAATAAATACGATTTCATAAAGTTAGTTATGCCTGTACCTTCTGTCCAGTTGGTATGCTATTAACTGGTTCATTTGGATCAAGACAAGCTTCTAAGTTGTCAATATTAGTAACTTCTGGATCGAAAACTTTGGAAACGTGATAACAGTAATACCAGTGGTTTTCAGATTCCTTCCCAACGAAAATTAAACCAGCTGAATCACTATCAAGGTGAGGTGATCCTGTTGCTTCAAAGCAAAGTAGTGATCCGCTGTCTCCTTCATCAAATACGTTCTGTGACACGTTGACAATTTGGTGTAAATTTTGGTCAAATCTGTTTTGGTGTTTAGATGCGATCCATCCTTTGTATGTTCCACGTGTTAGTTGTGATTTTGCTCCCCATTTATAAACTTTCAATTCTTGTGTAATCTCCTGTACGAATTCTCCTTCCACAATTTGTCCCACAACGTTATTATCTGCAACGTTCCGCAAACCAAACTGGCATTGTGACGCAATATCATCCTCAACTTTCACAATAGATAAATCGATCAATTCTGAATATGCTATATCTGTGGCTGTGTCAATAGCAAAGACACTTTGACCCAGTTTTAGACCCCCATGCCCTCGAGCTATTTCATCCATTCTAATTACATGCGAGCACGTTGTGAAATATGTATTTCCAATCTGATCTTTCAAAAACATTCCTAGTGTTCCAAACTTGGCATCTGGCGTCACAACCTTCTCTCCTTGCTTAAGAGTGCATTTTAGAATGCCCCCTTTTCTTTTCCAAAGTTCAAATTCCACAAATCCTTCATGTTCTGTGAAATATTTATGTATATACATTCTCACACCCATAATTTGTTTTTCTTGTTCGACGTAGATCTTTATTTTATGGTCAACAACCCCATACCCTTTAACATCGTCAGTTCTGTAAAATAAATGTATACTATGTCACAATTTAATTAAAATTAGGTGTTTGCTGTATCTTTTTTTTTGTTTTTTTTGCAATGCACAAAAATCTTACAACCAATATGGGTCACGCCAGGGTTCATATTTTCAACCGACCAATGAAACGCAACGATGAACCTACTTAATATTTAGGTATTAAAACCAATTACACGCCAAGAGCAGTTGTCCCATTGGTCAATATGTTTAACTGTCTTGCACATGATTGGTCAAGATGAATGACAGGTTACCTGACATGACGCTAAACGGGATGTTGTAGTATGTTAGTGTATTGGTATTGTATTTTTCATTGATTTTTTGTGAAAATACCTGCATAGTTGTTGTAACTCTTAACATTTTAAAGATATGAAGGCACAAAAGGGACCAGTAACACAATTTTTAACTTTAATTTCATATGTCATGTTCTTCTGATTCCTATAAAATTTGGCTTAGCTATTATAGTATCTGATATCAAAAGGGATTCAATATGAACAAACGTGTTTTTCATTTTAAACCTTCTTTATTCGCAATTTTACATTAAATTCCTTAGATACATTCATATTTTTTGTAGCTTTTACCGTATCGAGATACCGAGATATAAGAGGACCGAAAGGGGAGGAACGCCTATCTTTTCTTATTTTAAGTTCTTTCTATTTTAATTAGTTCAATTTTAACATGTGAAAATTAATTTAAGAAAAAACTGCTTAAACAGCTTAAATACTCCCCATTTAACGTCACAGTCAATCAAACAGTTGTAATCCTGCTCATTAAACGTCATAGTCAATCAAACAACTGTAATCCTGCTCATCAAACTCCATAGTCAATCAGACAGCTGAAATACTGCACATTTAACGTCACAGTCAATCAAACAGCTTAAATACTGCTCATATAACGTCATAGTCAATCAAACAGCTTAAATACTGCTAATTTAAAGTCACAATCATTCAAACAGCTTAAATACTTCTAATAGTCAATCGAACAGCTTAGATACAGCTCATTTAACGTCACGGCCATTCAAACAACTTAAATACTGCTCATTTAAAGTCACAGTCATTCAAACAGCTTAAATACTGTTCATTTATTGTCATTGTCAATCAAAAAGCTCAAATACTGCCAATTTAAAGACAGTCATTCAAACAGCTTAAATATTGTTAATTTAACGTGTCACAGTCATTCAAATAGCTTAAATACTGCTCATTTAAAGTCACAGTCAATCAAAAAGCTCAAATACTGCCAATTTAAAGACAGTCATTCAAACAGCTTAAATATTGTTAATTTAACGTGTCACAGTCATTCAAATAGCTTAAATACTGCTCACTAAACGTCATAGTCAATCAAATAGCTTAAATACTGCTCACTAAACGTCATAGTCAATCAAACAACTTAAATACTGCTCACTAAACGTCATAGTCAATCAAACAGCTTAAATACTGCTCACTAAACGTCATAGTCAATCAAACAACTTAAATACTGCTCACTAAACGTCATAGTCAATCAAA
>MJUT01054432.1:426937-453578 GCA_002080005.1 Gigantidas platifrons
TCGGAGTAACTGAGTAATACAAACAGACCACGCCTTCTATTTCGGAGTAACTGAGTAATACAAATAGACCAAACCTTTTATTTCGGAGTAACTGAGTAATACAAACAGACCAACCTTTTATTTTGGAGTAATTAAGTAATACAAACAGACCAAGCCTTTTATTTCGGAGTAATTGAGTAATACAAACAGACCAAGCCTTTTATTTCGGAGTAACTGAGTAATACAAACAGACCAAACCTTTTATTTCGGAGTAACTGAGTAATACAAACAGACCAAACCTTTTAGTTTGGAGTAAATGAGTAATACACACAGACCAAACATTTTATTTCGGAGTAACTGAGTAATACAAACAGACCAAACCTTTTATTTCGGAGTAACTGAGTAATACAAACAGACCAAGCCTTTTATTTCGGAGTAACTGAGTCATACAAACAAACTAAACCTTTTATTTCGGAGTAATTGAGTAATAAAAACAGACCAAATATTTTATTTCGGAGTAATTGAGTAATACAAACAGACCAAGCCTTTTATTTCGGAGTAACTAAGTAATACAAACAGACCAAACCTTTTAGTTTGGAGTAAATGAGTAATACAAACAGACCAAACCTTTTATTTTGGAGTAATTGAGTAATACAAACAGACCAAGCCTTTTATTTCGGAGTAATTGAAGGATACAAACAGACCAAATCTTTTATTTCGGAGTAATTGAGTAATACAAACAGACCAAACCTTTTATTTTGGAGTAATTGAGTAATACAAACAGAACAAACCTTTTATTTCGGAGTAACTAAGTAATACAAACAGACCAAATCTTTTATTTCGGAGTAATTGAGTAATACAAACAGACCAAACCTTTTATTTTGGAGTAATTGAGTAATACAAACAGACCAAGCCTTTTATTTCGGAGTAATTGAAGGATACAAACAGACCAAATCTTTTATTTCGGAGTAATTGAGTAATACAAACAGACCAAACCTTTTATTTTGGAGGAATTGAGTAATACAAACAGACCAAACATTTTGCTTCTGAATGCTTGAGTAATACAAACACACCGAAATTTGTACTTGCAAGTAACTGAGTACTACGCAGAGTTACTGAGTATTACAAATAGACCAAATGTTTACTTCAGAGTGACAGTCGATGGACATAAGTATTCGTCACCTTCAATTTTTTACTATATATTTCATGTAAAAATAAAAATAAAAGGTTTTTTTTAAAGCTATCTCTGGGGAAATTATTTTGAAATTTATTTCAAGACACGCAGAATTCTTTGAATTTTATTTGTTTATCTGATAGTAATTTGTGTGTGCATGGTTTTTGTTTTCTGGTGATTTAAACACAAATGTTGATTTTTTCCGATTTTATTTTTGTTAAAATATATAGCAAATTTGACTTCAGAAAACAAAAATGTCTTCAAATCATAAGAAAATAAAGGCAATCTAACGGGACATCATGCTAAAATAAACAAATAATCTTTAAATATTTCTGCTTCTTCTACTGATTTTTTTTTTATCAAAATCCGTTTAGAAATGACTTCACAATAAATTGTTTTTAAATGTGGTTTTATATGAAATATATAGCATACCATCGAGGGTGACTGAGTAATACAAACAGGCCAAACCTATTACGTCGGAGTAATTGAGTAATAAAAACAAGCAAAACCTTTGACTTCGTAGTAATTTAGTAATACAAACACACAAACCTTTTACTAAGGAGTAATCGAGTAATACAAACATACCAACCTTTTACTAAGGAGTAATCGAGTAATACAAACATACCAACCTTTTACTTAGGAGTAATTGAGTAATACAGAGAGACCAAACCTCTAACTTCGGAGTAATTGTGTAATACAAACAGACCAAGTCTTTTTCTTCGGAGTAATTGAGTAATACAAGCAGACCAAACATTTTACTTAGGAGTAATTGAGTAATATACAGAAAGACCAAACCTCTAACTTCGGAGTTACTGAGTAATACAAGGAGACCAAACCCTTTTCTTCGGAGTAATTGGGTAATACAAACAGACCAAGCCTTTTTAATTCGGAGTAGTTAGATAATGCAAATATACCAAAACATATTATTTTGGAGTAATTGAGTAATAGACACAGACTAAAATTTGTACTTCCGAGTAACTGAGTACTATTCAGAGTTACTGGGTATTACAAATAGACCAAATGTTTACTTCAGAGTGACTAAATACCACTCGTAGTAACTGAGTAATAAAAACGGACACAATTTTTACTTCGGAGTACTACTCATGAATTGTATCTTCAGAATACAAAATATGGTTAGAAATTCTTGTAATGACTTATTGATTACCTTATAAGACGTAAATAAGTCCAACTGAGTTCTGTAGTGCTCATGTGTGATTTTTAATTTTATTATTTTAATTATCAATCTATTGCATACAATATTTAAACACCACCTGACACTCATTAAATTTGTATATACTCTCCAAAGAAAAAAACGCAACATGTGGAAAAATATAATTTACTTCAAATTTTCAACATCATTTTAAATACAGAAATAAGCATTACATTACACTGATTGTTCAGACTTGATAGTTCATTAAAATGTCAAACTTTATCACATTTAAATCCATAACGCTCAGATGAAGTCACTTCAAAGTCAATATCTGTTGTGCCCACCAATAGCCTGTAACACAGCACGGACACATCAGCAGCCCAATATCGCTACATCCGGGTACTTCATCTGAGAAACCGAATTGTGACAGCAAGAGAAACAGCATCAAATATCCCTGGTCTCCGATTTATATCGACACAGACAGTCAGAAACCGTCTCCATGAAAACGGTTTACCGGCCAAACGTCCTTACTTTGGCGCAGTACTGAGACGACGACATCGACGTTGCAAGGGTACTATGGTGCTAGAGAGTAAGGGGCCGGTACCTACAACACTGGAAGCAAATCTGGTTTAGCGATGAATCCAGATTCATGCTGCAGAAAAGAGATGACCGTACACGTGTCTACAGACGCAGGAGTAAGAAGTTCGCAAGGAACTGCGTCCTTGCGCTCGACAATGTCAGCGGAGGAAGTGTGATGATGTGGGGTGCCATATCCTACGCCCGAAAAATGCAACTGGTGCACTTCTTCTGCAAGCTTAGCGCCGCTCGATACAGAGATGAGGTTTTGACACCACATAAAATGCCCGCAATGAACCTCCGTAGGGAAGTTTTTCAGCACGAAAATGCTAGGCCTCACACAACTCGTGCTACTCTTGACTTTCTAGCCAACCAGAACGTAAGAGTGCTCCCTGACTGTCTAAGTCAACAGATTTGAACCCAATAGAACATTTATGGGATGATTTTGATAGACGCGTGCGCAGTCGTCAACCAGCGCCGCTAACTCTGCAGCAGGCTTTTGAGCAAGAATGAGGGAGAAATCAGGAAGACCGTATTCGTCGATTGGTCGAGTCTATGCCGAGACGGGTCAGTGCTGTGTTACAGGCTAATGGTGGGCACAACAGATATTGACTTTGAATTCGAATGCATTTATAATGTAACGCGTATTTTCATTGGCTACAGAGAGCTGTCAAATCTGCAGTTGACATGCCTGAAGGAATGCTATATTCCTACGCCGAATGCACTTGTTTGTAAACAATATGGCTGACCCAGATATTTCGGACTACGAATTTGACGATTACGACCTGTCATTGATGCCGAGGCGATCATCATTCCACACTTTCACCTGCAAGCTGAGTTTCCAGTTGTAGACTCCGAGGACTCAGGAGGAAAAAACATCACTGGAACAGATGTTGAATCGGTAAATCAGGAAGCCGATCGCGAAGCGGCAGCAGACGACGTCCTTCCTGTTCAGATTGAACGTAGGTTCAATATACTAAGTACATTAATTATACACAGCTTAACCCCAGTCCCTTTATTTCTATCTTTCTGCATACATTTGTTTATTCCAGATATAAAGGTACTGACCATTTGACGTAAAGTGGTTCGCTGCAGTGTTGTACACTTCAAAGTTTTTCTCTCAATTTCAGTTTTGAAAATATAAAAATTGTCTCAATATTTGGATACAACAAGTCCTACAAATTAAGATAAAACATCAAATGGTCAATGCCTAGATAAATGAATTGACAAAAAAAACCAGTCTGTTTCTATTTTCTTGCTACAGAAAAATTGAACTGCAGTGCAAAAAAAAACACTTCATAAGCAGCGAACAAATAGATGAATTTCAGGAAAATATTTCATCATTTTCTTCTGTACAATGTTCGTCATGGCCATTTAATAGCCAGTTCACGGCAGTTGTGCATTGAGGTTTTCTCCCATTGTTTGAGGCCATACGGTACCCATTAAATGCTTTTTTGTTGTTGGTCAGGACACATATTGATGACAAATAAAACACATTTGAAAGAAAAGCTCGTCACTGAAAACTGTAAATTTATAAGGGGTAAAATAAAATAACCAATTCAATATTAAAGCAAACGATCAAAACAACAGGATATATATAAAACTAAATATTGAGCAACATTTACCATACAAAAAAACTAGGGGTGAAAAGGGTTACTGTCACATTATCAATAAAAGGTGGTAAAGGGTTATTTTCGTGCAACGTGTTTGCCTTTTTTTATTTCACGTATTTTACGAGAGTACTGTAGTCGAGGAGTTGGAGGTGTAAATTAAGAATTTGATGTTTGCAAATGCATTAGCCAGTATAGTTAAAACAAATATTTGATGCCATCAAATCCCCAATTGATGTTGATAATTCTTTAAAACTAGTTTTGTTAACTACGCCATTTGTAAGGAATAACAGTACTGTATTTGAAGATTAAGTCCATTTGGCGGTCACAAATGCAGTTTTACTGGCGACGCCAAACATATATTTGTGACTGTCAAATACCCAATTGATACTGATAAGTTATCAAATACAGAACTTTTATTCCTATTCTTAAATTTTGTAAATCATTTTTCATTTTTTAAAAAGTTGAAAAATGCAAAATGAAAATGTTTTACTGCTCAAACATATCAATACATTTAGATATTTTGGCGAGTCCTGCGTATGCAAAAAGTGTCGCAATTCTAACTTTACATTTTTGTTCTTTACAGTTGCTCCTACCATAGACACAGACGACCAGGACTTGATGGAAGCTGTTGAGCCTTTGGAATCCCAACATGAGCAACGTCAGAGGTCTGACATATACCAAGAAGCTGAGTCTGCTCCTGAATCTTCAGTTGGAAGATTTCCTGTTCTATAAAATGCGGAAAAGGAAAACATAGTCGAGGATGCCAACAGCAAGGCCACAAAACAGCAAACAAAATATGGAATCAATATCTTAAGACGTACGTGTATATAATAAAAAAAATCAACCAATATACATGCATTATTCTAATGCAATAATAATGTAACGCGTATTTTCATTGGCTATCGAGAGCTGTCAAATCTGCAGTTGACATGTCTGAAGGAATCTTATATTCCTACGCTGAATGCACTTGTTTGTTTTCATAATCCTTTACATTTGACACACAGAAACAAATTTCATTTCTAAATTGATTTGATCATGTGCTGTTGATTTAATTACATTTGAAGTTATACAACCAACGGTTTCTTTCCACATTCCAAAAAAATCTTTTTGTTCAACTGTCCCGCCCAATAGTTGATTACAATTGGTCTTATGTAAACGCACTCACTTTTTTAATTGCATTGCTGTCTATTATACATCTCCATAACAATATTACGGGAAAATGCTGACTAGACGTTAATGTAAGAAATAACCTTCACACAATGGAAGCGCAAACACAAAATAATATCTTATCCACAGTATATGTACATTTTCTGTTTGTGTATGCCTTGTGCATTTGCATTGTCTGTTTTTTCTTGTTGTATCGGTCATATGTGTCTAATCTAAGGATTTCACTTTGAGTGGATCCAAAAACAGCTCACAGTAAATAAAAAAAAACTTCATTAGTGACAGTCATATCCATAATTGATGCATTTGACTTTTCAAAAACAGTAGATTACCTTTTCCTTAAAATCACTCTAGTCTTCTCACACAATTTTACAATTTTTCTACATGTGAGGCTAGTCTTGCATTCCATTATGAAGCTGTTCAAGAACATGTTATTCACAAGTACCATGGGTTGGTCAAACTAAACTGTTGCACCGATTATAAGCATTAACATTGTCTGTTCATGGAGATCAACCATTGTTTGAAACCTTTCCTGATTATACATTCAACAACTGTTCTTGTCTTTCACTCTTGAAAAATAAAAAAAAAAATAAAAAGAAAAATGTTGATGAACACTTGTATGCAAATAAAATAAATATAATAAAAGTTCACACAATTTAAAGGGAAATCGTTCCCCTTTTCTCATACAAAATAAAAACACTATATTTTCAAGAGTTTAAAAACAATATAAAGTTCAAATACAGTGACGTGTGTGATAATTTTCAGGAATAAAAAAAATGTATTTCAATAGTTGAAGGCGTCAATTGGGATTTGAAGGTAATATATCCAGTTTTACTAGACACATAGTTGCAAACAGTAGACAATGAAATTTGCATTAGTGAAACTGTGTTTACATGGTTAATGAATTCGTTGCCATTACATTGTACGTCTTTGCAAACTCATAGCATTACTTTTATTATACCCATATACTCACATTTTCTTTGTAGAGTGCACGTGGTTAACAGAAAGAGAAAAATATGTGAATTTTGAAAATCTTGGGATGGTCGAATTATATGATACATTGAGAACATTTTATGCTGAAGTAAGTAGTACCGATGGCAATCTTTACTCTAAAAGCATGTTTGTTGGCATCATAGCTTCTATTAACAGGCACTTAGGAGCTCCTCCATTTGACAACACATATTCACTAATGTCAGATTCTTCATTCCACAAATCAAGCCAGCTGTTTTCAGCTACGCTAAAAAAAATACAGCTTGAGGGACTAAGCAATCTCTGAGGGAGACCTACAACGGTTAAGGGAATCGGGCGTGTTGTCAATTGATAACCCAAAAGCTTTACAAAGGAAAGTATGGCTCGATATAATGATAAGCTTTGGTCGTCGGGGAAGAGAAAACCAAAGACAATTCACCAAAGATACATTTGCGTTCAAACCCGATGATAGAGGGCATGAATTTGTTAAGTTCGCACGCAGTGAAAAAAAATAATCACCAGGGAGGAATATCAGATAATAACTATGAGACACACTCCCAATTGTAACAAATGAAGCTGACTGCCCAGTTCAGGCATTAAGAAAGTATCTGTTAAAAAACCTACAACAGATTACTTTTTTCAGCTGTCACGCCCAACTATAAATGACCGCCGTGATCTTACATGGTACACCTCCAGACCTGTTGGAGAAAAATGTTGTGCAATATGATGAAAAACATTTAAAAAAATGGCAAATCTCACGCAAAATTACACAAATCATTGTGTAAGGGCAACGACTGTGAACATTCTTGCCTATGCAGGTATTTCTGACAGCAATAATGAAAATTACGGGCCATAAATGTGAGGCTAGTCTCACATCATACCATGCTGATTCTTTTAATCAACAGAAAAGAAAATATTCTGCCCTGTTACGAGGACTTCAGGAAAGGCACACCTCTAATGAAGCTGTTCGAGAACACGTTATCGTTCCACCCCTAGGTGTCATGGTTGGTCAAACTGTTGGGCCAAATACCAGCATTGACGTCCAACCATCGTCGTCTACAGTATCTCCTGCAACAACTTCAAGTTAAAATTCAGGATTGTCAAATATGTCGCCCATGGCCATGCCCACTCAACATTCACAGTATCATTTGAACATACTTCAAAACAACGTAAAGAACTAACCGCCAATGTACAACAAGCAGTTCGAGATTCACAATTCCACCGTCCATATTTACAATTACCAATTGCCATATACAGGACACAAATAAAGTCGTCAATTTTGTTTTGAGCTCGCTTCCCGCATTTACTACGTCGGCCATGTTTCGTTGCTGTGTAAAGACCGATTGACCCAGATTATTGTTTTTTTGTATTAGAAACATTTATTTACGAATTACTCATATAATAGTTAGTCTTATCTGATTTATATTTTTTTAGGATACTATCAAATTTGTTAGATTCAAAATAGTTGTTTTCTTTTAAATCACTTGTTGACGAACTATTTTGTTTTAGCGAAAGGAATTTGAAAAATTTCACTTCGCGTCGCCAGTAATACTGCATTTGCAACCGTCAAATCCGCATTTGACACCTCCAACTCTTCAAATACAGTACTGTTATTCCTTAAGTGACGTCATCTGAACGCTATAGACTTTAATGTGATAAAGTTTGCAATTTTAATGAACTTAAAAGTCTGAACAACCAGTGTGCTAAATATCAGTGTAATATAATGCTTATTTCTGTATTTAAAATGATGTTGAACATTTGAAGTAAATTATATTTTATCACATGTTGCGTTTCTTTTCTTGGAGATTATAGTTTGTTTAACTATCAGAATACATAATTTATTTTTTTGGAACAATAAAATCATTTATTTCAACAATATAAATATTGGGTTTTTGTTACAAAAATTGTGTTTTTTTTATATTAAATATTATTGTTTGATTACATGTTAAGAATATTCTTAATCCTCGTGTGATTATTTACGGGTATAATGATATATGATTCAATTTCTAATTATGCAATTTCTGTAGATTTAGGTCATTTCACAGGATTGTTTATTGGTTTAATTATATATGATGCAATTTCTGTAAAATTTCGGTTATTTCACAGGGTCAGTAGTGCATGATCCATTAATGTGCACTCCTGATTGGTCAACATCTATTTCAACATCCGTGGTCATGGTTCTTTGCAAACCTGTTGCCGAAAAATGTGTGTAAATTCACACGGTCAGTGCATGATCAATTAATTTACACTTTTGATTGGTTAACATCTATTCTTAGCATACGCGGTAATTACCGCACGTACTTTTGCAAACACACTGCCGACCAATTCGGATGTTCGAAATTATATGGAAAAATTTTCATCATTGTCTTCTGCCTCAACTGCTTCATATAATAGAATGATTCAATGTTATACACAGTTCTGTCAAACATATTTTCAAGACTGTCCTCCTTTTCCATCTTCCCTTATTATGTTATCACAGTTCATAGCATACTTGTTTATCAGAAACTATAGTCCATCATCTAACGCATCTTATATTTCGGCAATAAGTTTTGTACACAAATCAAATAGCCTAACAGACCCAACTAATTCATTCCTGATTAAGAAGATTCTAAAAGGAGCACAAAATCTGAAAGGTAAAAAAGATACAAGACTTCCTATAACTAAGGATATTTTAATAAAGTTAATGAATGCTTTACCTTTTGTAATTCAAAACGTTGATAATCAATTGCTTCTTAAAGCAATGTTTGCATTGGCTTTTTATGCCTTCCTACGGATAGGTGAAATTACAAAAACAAATAATTTAGATGGAAGCAAAGTATTACAGGTATCGAATGTTTATTTTAATGCCGAAGATAAAGATATAAATGGTCTATCAGTAGTGATTACAAATTACAAGCATAGTGATTTACATGCAAAGACCATATTTATCCCTCGGGAAATTGGCAATACTGCCTGTCCAGTGAAGGCAGTTCACAATTATTTGTCAACTTTTGGTCACAAAAAAGGTTCATTATTTCAATTTCGCTGTGGTTCCACAGCTACTCACTCATACTTTACCTCTTCGTTGAAATCTATGTTGATGTACATTGGTCTTGACCCCAAGTTTTATAAAGTCCATAGTTTTCGTATTGGCGCAGCAACATCTGCTGCGGCTAGGGGCATTCCTTTATCTGTTATTCAAAATATGGGAAGATGGAAATCGGATGCTTTCATGCGATATATTAGAATGCATAACTTTTGAATGATGTAGATTGTATATAAACTTCAAAGCTTATAGTAAATATGACTTTGGGTCAGTATTTCCTGCCAAAGTTCATAAATAATGGTGTGTCCACCTCATCAAATTAGGTCAGCATCGCCTGCCAATTTATGTTTTGGGTAGTAGAATGTATATATTTTTGTTCTTGATCATTTTAGGGGTACTAATAATCAGTTCAAGTTGTTTTTTAGAATCAGTGACAGTACATACATTTTGCATATAAATATTCACATGACAGGGCATCAATATTGCCTGGAATTTGAACAGTCCTCATATTTTGTCTTATTGGTATAAAATAAAACATAAACAGTAAATTGAAAATTGAAAATAAGAATGGAGTTAGTATTGTCTGTCCATTTTTTATTTTTTTTTAATCCTATTAATTGTATGATGGTAGCATTTCAATGTTCATATTAATCATCATTGAAATGGACCAATCTATCAAAAATTTTGTTTATTTTGTTTTGTAGTATTGTATTATAATAATTTCAAATTAAACATCTGTTCATGTTTTAATGCATTTTGATTATATATTTGACCAGAGTCCTTGGGTGGAGGATCCCTCTTTTCAAGGGGATTAGTGGCACTTTTTGTCCCCACCTTTGCTATTTTATATCATTTATTCATTTGATGTTATGTAATTATTATATAATTTCAGTCATGATTATGTTATATTATGTAACAATTTTATATATGCAATTTATTGCAATTTATGATAATGATTAAATGACCTTTTCCACAAATCAGTGTTTGTTTAATTTAGCAAACTAGCTAGGACTCTGTTCACTATATTTAATCTACAGGTATAGTGGTTGTCATAAATTATGTTTTTTTTTAACCTAACCCTAACCCTAACCCTAACCCTAATCTTCCAACAATATACAATATACAATTACGATATTTACCTTACTTAAGTTCTAATAAAACAATGAAATATTACATACGCATTATAGTTATACAATTATATGTATACTAAATCTATTTAAAAATGGTATACACTGTGATAGTTTTGTCAGATAAATTTAGATATAAGACAATGATTATTGTTTTGTAAAAGTTAACAAGAAATACGAATACATCAAGTACGATACCTCCTGACCTAATGTCATTCGATATTGTACATTAATACAATAGAGCTCTACCATTTTAAATACCCGTTATACTACATATGCGTGCCAACATTGTCATTGTGTCGGATTTATTTTTAATGTTACCGGATGAACAATTTAACTGTTAGTTTGTTTCATAAATTTTATCAATATGTTTCATTCAAAATTAGTTTATTATTGTTTGTATATATATATACTAAAGTAATAATTTTTTGATTAGAATAACGCAAAATCCAAATATCTTTTTAGCTATAGATTTTTGAACAGCAAAATAAACGAGATTTAGGAGTGGTAACTAAAAATGTTATTGTAATGCTTCTTATTGTTTTGGCTGAGGCTGCACTCAGATGAAATTTTGTATTTTGGTCCTATTTTGTTGTCATTATTCGGGTGGGAGTAGATGTACTTTATAGAAGAGCCATCCGTACGTCAGGTATCCTACCTGTAAAATATTTCTCCCAGCCACGTGTACTTTAGACGAAACTGACAAGCATTTCTCTCATAAATTATTGTTATATTTTGCATTTTTTGTAAAATGGGTAAACAGTCTGCTTTATCTCCGGAATGCCAAAAGATTGTAAAAAAAAAGTTGTGTGCCTTTTTTAGTAAGGAAAAGGCAACGAAGAGGCCAATTGTCTCATTTGATAGGGTATATCAAAGGACATCTACAGCTTTGGGTGTGTCATACACTTCAGAGCACCGTATTATGAATGGTAAGAGGCCTTGTAAGTCAAATAGATCCAAAGACAGAGTTAAACTTTTGGACGACTTTGATCATTGTGTTATTAAAAGAACAATCCACGGTTTATATTCACGGAAAATTGCTCCGACCGTCTCAATAAGACATAAGGAAATAAAAGATTCTATTAAAATATCAAAGTCTAAACTTACTCTAACTCTCATTGATCTTGGATATGTTTATACAAAAATAGGTAATAATCGAAGATTTCTGTACGACCAAGTGTCTATTATCAATGATAGATGTAATTATCTGAGAAAGATCAAATCTTTTAGGGAATCAGGGTATGATATCGTGTACCTGGATGAAACATGGGTTAACCAAAATCACTGCACATATTATATGTGGCTTCCGAATGATGGGTCTAATGCCCCAAAAATACCCTCGGGCAAAGGCAAACGTTTGATTGTTTTGCATGCATGTACCCGAAGTGAGGGTTTTATTGACGGATGTGATTTAGTGTTTCTGGCCAAACCAAAGGATGGCGACTATCACCAGGAGATGAATACTTTGTCTTTCTTGAGTGGTTTGAAAATAAATTGATGCCTGCTCTGAGAAATCCTAGCTTGGTTGTGTTAGATAATGTAAGTTATTACAATGTTAAAACAGAAGATACGTGTGCACACATTTTAGTCAGAAAAAAAAATTGTCTCCAAAATTATCTTACACAACACAACATTCCCTTTTCTGCTACTTATACCACAAAAGTATTATATGAAAAAATAAAACAAAAAGAGACCCCAGTAGTTTATAAAACAGATAAAATTGCTAATTTACACGGACATGAAGTAATAAGAACCCCGTTCGACACTGTGAACTTAACCCGAGAGAATTAAATTGGGCGCAAGTCAAAGGTTTCGTGGCTAAAAACAATATCACATTCCGATTAAAAGATATTAAATAACTCAGGTATGCTGCTTTTGGAAAAATTACAAAAGATGTGTGGACAAAAGAAGAAGACCATGTGGTCAAAATTGAAAAAGAATACTGCAAAGAAAACTGTATAGATAGAAGTGTCATAGAACCTATTATCATTGATTTTTGTGATGACGACACGGGTTAAAGTATAATCATATTAAGTGTAATAGACAGAGAAAAAGTGTAAAAATAGAATAAATGTCACGTTTAAGTCAATGTCGAAAATATTTCGAACATGTGTTTGCAAATTCATTAAAGTTTAAGAACAGTTGTAACTGTTGAAACTCTCTTGGGTCAGATGAATTTATTAACTTATATATTGATTATAACACATAAATGATACACAAAACAACTTGACGCAAAACAAAACAAAAAGATAAACAGGGACAGTTTATAATATAATCCCACCGAAAACCAAACACAATTTTCATGAAAACATATTCATGAAAAGTCAAAACAAACAAAGACAAAGATCTAAACTTCAGATTCCTGTTTTGGATAAGCACTTCGAAGTGGAATAGGTTAAATATATATTTCCAAACTTTTAGCCCACGTTTGAGTTAAAAGATATAACTTGGTTCAATAGAATGGTTACGTGAAACAATTGCAAGTATCAATGATTCATCAATAATTATTGCAGTTTTTAGGTATTTTTTACCAATGTTAAGTTGCAAGTTTGGTAAAAAAAAATAGCTCACAAAATGGCAATGCTCATCATGTTCTACCCCTCCCCCACCCCCAAAATTCAACCCTCCAATTGGTCTCTGAGGTTCTATAATATAAAAATGTACTAATTTTACGAGCATTTTGTTTAATTAGGAAGTTGAACTATCTCAAAATTCATTTTTCGTTCCGTTTTCTTACATGTATACACACTGAACCGCAAAAGAAACGTCGTATTTTCCGAAAACTAAAATTTTGAAATATTTTGACAAAATTTATTGATTCATTTTGGTTAAGGTATTTTACCTTTAAATCATGCTACAATCGCATTTAAATCTCTGTTACGGCTGACCGCGTTCATTAAATCGGTCGTCCTAATTTTTGTTGTGCTGGGCCCGTGGGACACGTTCCGAAGTTAAATTTCATGATGATGATATGCACGCTGAATCCGTGCTTCATTAAGGGTATTTAAGACGTACGAAGTGTTTGTGTCATCATTATCTGTTTGATGCAGTACTGATGCCACGACTGAACCCACGACAAAGAGAACAGGCAATTGGACGTTTGAATGCTGGACAGCGGCCTCAAGTCGTTGCAAATGCATTTAACTGCAACGTACGCACTATCCAACGTCTACGCGAACGATACAATGCAACAAACAGCACAAATGACCGCACACGTAGTGGTCGCCACAGAGTGACAACAGAGCGTCAGGATCGCTATATCTTGAGACAGCATCTCTGTAACCGGTTCCTCTGCGCAACTCATACTGCTCGGCAGACAATAGGCATTAACCAGAGACCAATTAGCGATGATACAGTCCGGCGCCGATTGAAGTCCCGTAACCTGAGATGTCGTCGTCCTGCTAGGGGTCATATCCTAACACCACGTCATCGCCGTGAACGACTACAGTGGGCCACCCATCGTCAAAATTGGCGACATCAGCAGTGGAGAACGGTTATCTTTTCAGACGAAAGCCGTTACTGCATTTCAAATGCAGATGGCAGGGCGCGAATCTGGAGAAGACCGGGCGAAAGGTATGCTGATAACTGCATGATGGAAACAAATGTATGGGGAGGCCCAAGCATTATGGTATGGGGTGGAATCGGCTTGAACCAGAAATTAGGGCCTGTTGTATTCCAAAGTCTGGGTCCAGGTAGAGGAAATGGTGTTAATGCAGCCCGTTATACCGATCAAGTTATACGACCGCATGTTGTGCCACATTTTGCACGCCACCAAAACCACACTTTCCAGCATGACAATGCACGTGGGCATTGTGCAAGAGCTACAAGGGACTTTCTACAGCAGAACAACATTACAGTAATGCCTTGGCCCGCTCTTAGTCCCGACTTAAACCCAATTGAACATCTGTGGGACGAGATTCAGAGAAAACTTAATGACGTCCGTCCAAGTCATACAACTGCTGTGGAACTTCAGGCATCTTTTCTACAGGTGTGGGCTAGGATTCCTATGAACTTTATCAACCGTCTGATTCATTCCATGTACAGGAGATGTCGGGCCGTAATCAACGCCAATGGAGGACACACACGCTACTGAATGGTGACCTGTATTGATCGGTCTTGTGATGTAGTGGTGAACAACATTATCAATGATAAGTGAGTGAACTGAAAGGATGTGAATCTGTGCAATAACAATGAATTTTAAACTTCAATTAAATAAAAAATATGCCATTTATTTTTGTATCATTTTTGCCTCTAATTACTGCGACGTTTCTTTTGCGGTTCAGTATAAATTCAAAATGTCATACAGAATCGAACAAAATGACAATGATATATTCTTCATATTATATATGAAGACTTCATTTTTGTTCACTATTAAAGACAGAAGTGCTATATATTTAGTGAAAAAATAAAAATAGCGAAAAATGTCCCAGTCCAAGTAATTTTTACAGGTAAAAATCAATGAACTCAATAGTGCGTGTAGGAGATGGTGACGGGCTCTACGGAGAACAATTGAATCTTTCGGGTGACCGTCGAGTGTCTATTGTCCTCAGGGATTTAAACCCACGGCCGCAGGCTGTTCTCTTTTATAGACTTATTCCCTCCGTATTTCATCAAATTTTGTCATAATATACACCCAAAAATTCCTTTAAAATGCGATTTTTCTATATGAGCAGAGCCAAATCCGTTCACTTTCTGGTCTGCAAACTTCCAAATTAAAATAGCACCCTTGATTCTCAACACAACTCTCGTTTACACTTCTACTTTAAAATCTACAGTTTAAAAGATATTTCAAATTTTCGTTATTCTAATAAAAGATATTACTTTTTTTTTAGTTAATTATTGTGTTTCAAAAATGTTAATTTTTGTTAATATTAGTTTCCATTGATATTGGGAGTAATGTCTTATTACTCCAAGTTTTATGGTAAATTGTGAAGTAATTTTCATAGAATGAGGTTTTTATAGTAACAATATAATTCATCACCTTTTGATTATTGTATTATAATTATAATTCAAACTGACGAAATATCAGATATGATCTCAATTTTAACATTGCTTCGAACCAAGACTTGAGTTTCCCCCGAACATTCCATCAATCTCTCAAACACTTCGACAACGTTTTCGCAACAGGTGGAAATAACATTGTCGAAATGCTTGAGAGTTTGATAACAAGTTTGTGAGCGATGGACACACCGCTGTTTAGCGAACATTTAGGGGCGTTTGATACACTATTGAATTTAATGTTATCCTTACAATAACTAATGCTATATGTAAAAACTTACCTTCAAGCGGCACAAAATGGCTTCCAATTATGACGTACAAAAATGTACAGTCACTATCCGGTATTATACAGATATGAGATATACATTGTATCACAACCCCAACTGACTAACTAATGATTACGTGTTAGACCTCAAACTTTTGACCAGGCCCCGGCGCCATAAAACTATTTGAGTACAATTTTTGTACTCAGCTTGAGAATATTCTTAAATTTTGTATTCTGAGAAAAATTGACCGCCACAAAACTGTTTGAGCAAAATGTTTGTACTCAGCTTGAGAATATTCTTAAATATTTGAGAATGGTTTAAGCCATACTTAAGTAATTTACTCAACATACAAGATGATGTCAAGAATAATAAGGAAATGTAGAAGAGAAAGAAATGCAATAATTCCAAGTCGTGGGGTATACAGAGATAAAAGTAATGCCTTAGAAACCATGACAGATGATTTATTTGAGAAATATCGGTTTAGACGACCCACGATAGAGTTGTAGTTTGTAGAGTGATGTGTTCTGGCGAGTACCAGAAATACCCAGAATGCAACAGTTGTACCATGACGCCCTCACCAGAGACAGACGATATATGTAATCCTGTAACTTCCATGGTTTGTGGCCGTTACAAAGCCTTGTACAACTATCGGTAAGTAGCGCCAAAATACTACAGAGTTTGTTGCTCATGCCAATGGTATCTGCCATCAGTTTTCCACACAGTTCCTCATCTTTTAATTTTGATTGCTCAATGAGCAGCATTTCTTCGTCCATGGTCCAGATGGACCCACTTTTCCCTTTAGTATAGTGTCCATATTTATAATGCAGTGTATTAAACAGACGATAATTTGACAACTTACATCAAAACTCCCGTTCCTTTTCCCCGATATTTACTAGTTCTTCTTTGTCTTCCACACAGGAGAGTTCCACAATGTGCACCGAAGAAACTCCCCCTTTTTTAGATATATAGACTTTTATTGTATTTTAGAGTATTGAAATATTTTTAATCAACACGATAGTGGTTCTTCTCAACATAAAAGAGGAATATACCGGAAAAGAAGAATGCCACATACGTAGTTGAATTTTTTTTTACTCAAATAAGAACGTTTTGTGGCGGAGATAAGGAGATTTATTCTCAACTGAGTAAAACATTTCATTCTGAGAATATTTTCATTCTCAGAATATTTTAGCTTTGTGGCGCCGGGGCCAGTGGTAATCCTGCACTCTCAAACGAATAGAACGAAATTATTTTTAAGCCCGTGTTTAAATATATAAAGTGGTCTGAAAGGTTTCTTTGTTGATTTTGTTTGATTTTATGTGTCTTTCAGCAATATTTCAGCTATATCATGGCGACCAGTTTTAGTGGTGGAAGAAACAGGAGAACCTGGAGAGAACCACCGACCATGGACAAGCAACTGGTAAACTTTATCACTTGCGGATGCGAGTCGCGTGCACCCTTTTGTAATTTACAAAGCCGGGTGCGAGCCCACGCCGCATTGCTGATAGGCTGGTATGAGTTATTCGGTAACCCAACTACCTAACTCATTGAACCATCCCGGGTTTCTTGGTGTCTAGTAGTTCATCAATAGAACAACCGCA
This sequence comes from Gigantidas platifrons, assembly GCA_002080005.1. Lineage (NCBI taxonomy): Eukaryota > Metazoa > Mollusca > Bivalvia > Mytilida > Modiolidae > Gigantidas > Gigantidas platifrons. The sequence continues at coordinate 444,577 of MJUT01054432.1, forward strand.
TACACCATCTCCACCCACCCAACTCACTCATTTCTTCCCTCATTCTCTGTTCATGTTCAATTTACACATATTTATGTAAAAATATTCATTTACATGAATCCTCTATCAAATATTATTATTATGTGAGTTTTACGTTCGACTCACCTTGTCAGGTATTACGGACAGATTTATTTTCTTTTTGCGAGCCTTTTGCTTGCTGTTTAGATCCCATTGTTGTGTGGGTGTTGGTAGTCTATCACTAAGGTATCGTTCTGTGGTATACTCTGGGTAGCGATCTAGTAATGCTGGGTCGTCCGGGTCGAATGATTCCGAGAAGGACACCGATTCGTCTTCAAATTCTGTCTTATAGGTTAATTATTTACCTCTGATGTACGGACTTCGTACAGCTGTATATTTATTCCATGGTGTCCGGGATTCTTCCGTATCGAGATATTTTGTAGGCGTTAATTGCCTGCCAATAAAATTACTTCTTGTCTGGGTCGATCGCTCCCTCATATGTATCAATGTTGTTGGTTTATGGAGGGCTTGGTCGTCGCTGTGTAGCTGCTCGGTTTGTATAGTTTCGTCTGTTATGGAGTTACTGTCGTCTGTCTGTGTTTGAGCACATAGTTTACTGTCACTAACGGCTTCGTTCCTTTTCGCGTTCCACTGGTTGATGCGTTTAGCGTTTCTTTTCCTGGTGGAAGGAAAGAGGTGTTCCTTTTTCTGGGCCTGGCTGGTAACTTGTCCTGTTTTTTTCAACGGATTTCTCAGCCTTGATCCACATTAGCTTGACTGATATAGCACTGGAATTAACCTGTAGGTCCCAAGTTAATTATTTTCCATCTGTCCCTGCGTGCTTCAGAAGTCCAACCAATTCGACAGGTAAGTCCATTGTTGAGCTGAGTTGTTTGTTGATTTCTGTTCACTGTAGAAATGTATCCACTAGTCAATTCTAGATCCGAATGATGCTGTACCTTATTATATATAGGAATAATTATAATATGATTTACATAATTAGAAATCTTTTACTCTGATTGGGTATAAGCGCTTATGGAGGCGGGTTTTTTGTCAGGTTATTTTTCGAGAGACGATGTTCACCGGACTACTTTTTTCGTAATGTAAACAAAATGGCGGCTTGCATTCTCGATAATAAAAAAAGATAAAAGAAGCAATGTTTATTGTTAATAATCGACAATTATTGTTAAATATGAAATAAAAAATAAATGCCAATGAAAAAAAAAAACTTTTACTGTTGACATTGTTGAAAAAAATTTCAGGAATAATACTTAAGACAACCTTCTGTCGACTTTGACTTTTATAATGTATCGTCATCATGTGACGTAGTTTACAAGGGACACTGGTGATATTGACACAAGCTGGTTACTGATTTATTTTACCATTTTGTGAGCATTTTACTTGTTTAAGTAGCTAAATGCAAAATACCATCAAATTGGAAAATATCAATAACTTAATTACATCACCGTCTAGTTATCAATGTAGGAAAACTACTGTAGTTTAGTTTATAACAGTTTTATTTGTTCATAGAGACAAAAAGGATAAGACACAAGTTTTACCAACGTATGAAGTCTTCTCCTTGGAATTACATAATAAATATAACACATATACATATGAAAAAGAGCATGCACATTAATGAAAGTATACCAGTAACAATTACACATGTAAAAGAGAACAGAAAAACAGTGAAAAAGAAGTTTGGTGTGGACACGATGATCATGCTGGGTGTATTAATAACTTTATACAATGAGGAATCTTTTAGATCTTCTAATAAACTAATAAAAATTAAACAGTTATCTTCATAAGTTAGATTTTTGTTACCTTTAGTAAGTAGAGCAAGATCGATTTTCATTCTAAATCGATTTACACAATTTAACAGATCCCTCCTAATATCGGTGTATTTACTTCATTCAAAGAAGAAATGAAACGCATCTTCTCGAGGAACACCACAAGCACAATTTGGACTAGATAATATATTTGATTTCAATTAATCGTTGTTCAAAAAAGAAGCTGAACATCGAAGTTGCGTTAATATCACATTTAACTTCCGTGGACCATACATGAAATGTTTAGGAACAATATTTATTTCATTTGCATTGTTTAGTAACGCACGTTTGAATTTTAATGGGGTGTCAAGATTACGGACTGAGTTCTCAAGTTTATTCCATTCTCTAACAGAAGAAGGAATGAATGACGAATTCGTCGAAGAAAGTCTACAAAAGGGGACTATTATATCGCTGCCATTACGTAATGGTAGATTGTTGTACTTTGAATAGTGGGGGGAATCAAATCATGCAGAAATTGCGGTGCAAGACCGTTGCATATCTTATAAAACAATTGAAGTTTTCTTCTGTGACGCCTACTATATAATGGTTCCCATCCAGTTTCGAAATATAAAGAATCAGTCTTTGTAAATATGGGCAATCCAGTTACAATTCTGGCAGCTTCTAACTGTAATTTTTCTAATTTGTTTGAATGGCACGTACCACAATTGTCCCAAACTTCACACGCGTATTCAACGATGGGACGAATATAAACCAAATACATTTTTTCTAAGTTTTGTTTATTCATTTTAAATTTTAATTTTCTTAATACTCCTAAATGTTTACTTATAGTTTTAGCAATATTTTCTACGTGCTCGCTCCACTTCGCGTCATGAGATAATGTTACACCTAAATGCTTATGACTGGAGGTATTAGATATTAATTTACCATTGAATGAGAAATTTAAATTATTGGTATTTCCACATTTGAACATATCATAATTTCAGTTTTGTTTGGATTAAATGACATGAGCCATTGTCCAGACCAAGTACTAAGTTTATTTAGGTCATGAGTTATAACTAATTCTAAAGTATCAAGACTGGAGCTTGAATTCCCCAAGGATGTATCATCAGCAAATAGCCTAGTTAAAGAAAGAAGTTGTTCACCAATATCCTTTATATAAATGAGGAATAATAGGGGGCCAAGCACAGACTCTTGGGGTACCCCAGCAAAAACATTAGACAATGATGACGACGAATCTCTGATGACCACTTTTTGTTTTCTTTCATGAAGCTAATTTTTAAACCATGATAGTAAATTTCCTGTTATTCCATGTGATTTTATTTTATGTATAAGTCCATTATGCCATACCTTGTCAAAAGCTTTTGAAAAATCACAAAATACAAAACACCTAAATTCTTTATTTTCTAGTGAATTTAAAATAGTGTTATATAATTCAATTAATTGATGAACAGTTGAGTGCTTGGTAAAAATCCCGACTGGTATTCGTAAATAAGTTTGTTACTATGAAGATGGTTGTAGACATGTTTATAAACTACCCTCTCCATAACTTTTCCTACACAGCTTATAAGGGATATGGGTCGGTAATTAGATGGTAAAGAGGAATCTCCCTTTTTGAATATTGCGATTACATGAGCTATTTTCCATGTGGATATTTACCTTGGGCCAAAGATTTATTAAATATAATTTTAAGTGGTTTTGCTATTTTTTTCTGGTTATATTTTTAACATCTTATGACTGATACGGTAAACATGAAGGTTAATGCATTTTGTTATTACATGCATTTCCATCATTACTGACTTTCATTAAAAAAATATGTTAGAATTGTCCTACTAGAATCAAAATAATTCATGAAAGTCATAATTTGTATAACATAGGTAACATTATAAACAGGTAAACACACAGCCAGCTTACTTGCTATTGACTTGACGAAATTTACAATCACTTTCAATTTCACGTTGTTATTGTTTCATTTTTTTCAAAGTTGTGTTTTACAAAATAATCATTAATCTAAATCGCTTGTATTTATTTATATATTATTAGCCCCAATGTGATGGACTACATTTTAGCTGTGTCGATTCCACTCTATATTCATGCGCGACAAACATCAATGGAATGTATGTGTGCGTACTAGGATCCCCAAAGGTAAATTTTCAAAAAAAATAAAAAAAAAAAACGTTAGTTACAGAATTATAAGGATTAAGCGCATTTTTCCGGAGTTTATTGATGTATAACCTGGACCAATTCACTCACAAACTTACATAAAAGTCCTTTGGACTTTTATTTGTTTGTGAGTGCATTGGTTTCAGGTTATACATGAATACTTTTATGCAAGTTTGTGAGTGACTCCGCAAAAAAATGTGCTTAATCCTATAGAATACTTCATAAGTTTGTTTAACTTGTGTCTTATCCCTTTTGAACATTATGCTTAAACTATATGTATGTCGTCGTATAAAAGTGGTTTATATTTATAGACAATATTTCAATGGTCAGGTGTTTAAGTTCTTCTTATCCCAAGTTGCTTGTTGAAAGGCTCATGTCTTATTTATGTTATTTATATTTATTTACGTATAGTGATGTCCAACATGACCTGATTATACGAGTAAAACGGCGGGTGTCATATGAGAAGCATGAACTGTGGTGTTGCTCATGGTGTTATTTTGCTCATATGTTTAGTTTCCTGTCTTGTGTTTATTTTTGTTTATCACAGGAGGTGGTTAACACTCTACACAGAAACCTAAAGATTGATTAATACGAACCCCAGTAAAACTGTGTGTGAACTATCACAGAGGTGGTTAACACTCTACACAGAAAACTAAAGATTGATTAACACGAACCCCACTAAAACTGTGTGTGAACTATCACAGGAGGTGGTTAACACTCTACACAGAAAACTAAAGATTGATCAACACAAACCCCACTAAAACTGTGTGTGAACTATCACAGGAGGTGGTTAACACTCTACACAGAAAACTAAAGATTGATCAACACAAACCCCACTAAAACTGTGTGTGAACTATCACAGGAGGTGGTTAACACTCTACACAGAAAACTAAAGATTGATTAACACGAACCCCACTAAAACTGTGTGTGAACTATCACAGAGGTGGTTAACACTCTACACAGAAAACTAAAGATTGATTAACACGAACCCCACTAAAACTGTGTGTGAACTATCACAGGAGGTGGTTAACACTCTACACAGAAAACTAAAGATTGATTAACACGAACCCCACTAAAACTGTGTGTGAACTATCACAGGAGGTGGTTAACACTCTACACAGAAAACTAAAGATTGATTAACACGAACCCCACTAAAACTGTGTGTGAACTATCACAGGAGGTGGTTAACACTCTACACAGAAAACTAAAGATTGATTAACATGAACCCCACTAAAACTGTGTGTGAACTATCACAGGAGGTGGTTTACTTATTAACGGATCACACTGCTGTTGCTGTTGCTGTTGGTTATGATATCTCCATTACATTGGAACGTCTTGTTTTCAATTACTGTGTCAATAATTCCTACAATGTTCTGATTTGTATGTTCCTGTCCGTGACACTTTAAATGTTACTGTTCATTATTTGTGTGTGCGTCAGTCTGTCGCCATAGTTCCAGAAATGGGGATTACAATATCAATATTTCCCATCAAGTTATCATATATAATTATCGCATGCTATTGTTAAATGTCCGATAATAATTATTACTATGATCTACTATGAAGATTTATGAAATAGAATTTATGCATTTCCGTTTCATATATTTCTTAATTATTTCATTACATTATGATGCCAACACTTCCGAGGCAACTGGCAGTACCATCGACTTTGTTGTTGGCATTTTGTCATTTCCTCTTGTGTTACCTTCGTGTTTGTCTCTTCGGTTTCTCTAACGTTTATTTGTTTTATTGTTGTTTCAACCCGAATGAGTTTCTTACTCGGAAAATGTCTCCTGATATGGGAACCTCTGACCGTAATTACTTGTGTATCACCTATCATCTGTTTTTGTGTAATATGTATACATTATCTACTCATTCTGCCATCTTATAATAATTATTTGTAAATAATTGATGCTCCTGTAGCGCAGTCTGCTGCGCCTGGGTTTATTGAATAAAGTTGAAAGTTGAAAGAAAGGAGGATTCTGGTGTAATTAACCTGGTATACCTTTGATATTTTTTGCGTGTTCCAATCCATAATTTAGATCTCATCGGATTCTGTCAATTTTATTTCCTATCAGGACTTTTGCGGTTTTCAATCTCTTAACATTAAAATGTATTTGTGTTAGGAAGTAAAGTCGAGTCAGACAAGTTGTCCGTATTATTATCGTATCCAACTACATTTTTTTTTATCGACAACTTATAATCAATTTAAGAATAAACGTTAGAGAATACCGAAGGGCAATAAAAATCGACAATTCAGAGAAACTGGCATCATGGGGTACACAAGAAGAAGACAAACAAAACAAACAAACAGCACACTATGTGTTGGACACCACTATACGTAAACACACACAGACATACTCCCTCCTACAAACAACTGGAGGTAAGATGAATCAAACATCATTTTATGCGGAAATCGTAACAGACATCACAACAAGGAGCTCAGAACGCAAAGATACATAATAGGATAACACAGAAAAAAACTATAAACATGAGCAACACGGACCCCACCAAAAACCGGGGATTAACTCATCTGGACGCGAAGGGTAAGCATATCCTGCTTCTTATAAGACGCCCATCCTGTTACTCATATGCAAGTCCGGTTTGGTTTATGGTGTTTAACGCCACATTCAACAATATTTCAGTTATATCGTGGTGGTCAGTTTTATTGGTGGAGGAAACCAGAGATCCTGGAGGAAACCACCGACTTCTCGCAACTCATTGACAAACTTTATCACATAATATTGCATCGACTACCCCTCACCATGAACGGGGTTCGAACTCACAACTTTAGTGGTGATAGACACTGATTGCACAGTTAGTTGTAGATCCAACTACCATACGATCACGACCACGACGGCCCCCAGGCAAGTCCGGAAAAATCTTGCCAGTGATAGATGAAAGAAAACATCTACGTAAAAAGTAGAAGATCCATTGTTATTTGAGATATGGATATTTTGTAACGGTCAACCAGGTTGTGATGACGACCGAAGATTATTTTGGTAGGGAAGACTTCAACCAGTAGTAACATAGCCTTGTTTGAGGAGCTTTTGCGTCAGCCGCTGACCCCTGTCCAGAAAATCACTGTACTGAGCACAAGCTCTAGAATAACGTTTGAGTTGTGAAATGTAAACTCCATACGCTGGTGATGCTGAATTATTGCTACTGATGAAAGGGAAGTTGACTACTGGAAAGGTGAAGTCATTGCGTTTGTCGTAGAGTTTTCTTTTTAATCTTCCGCCGTCGTCGATTTAAAGGTGAACGTCGCCAGTAAATTTAACTTGCGATCATCAAATCTCCAATACGACAGTTCGGAGTTAGTGGAAGAGTTATGTCCCGTGTCTAGCTCTTTCCCGTTAAGAGTACATAAGGTGTACATCCGGGTCTCATTTCTGGACACTCATTTTAAATGGCTGCCGCCCTTTGTTACAAATAGCTGTCATTATCAGCAGAGAAAACAACTTTCCCTTATATACCTTACTGGGTAGTGGTTGCGTGTTAATTTCATATTCTATGTTATCACTGATCATTGCCTGGCTAGGTTAGGATTATTCATCAGAAGCTGAAACTGCAGATAAAGAAATTTTGCTATATTGTTCGGTATCGCCGCATCGGATGTAATGACAATGCTCAAATTTAGTTACCGTAGATGATACTGAACATTTCAGGTGTACAATTACCTGCTTTATGAAAGAAAAAAATTGAGCAGACTATATTTATTGAAAATGATTGACATTTTATGATTCTAGTTGTCGCATTAAAAGAAACATACTTCTTTTTTTGACGAAGGTATTTTCCCTGTATCAATGTTAGATTTACAGTAACATAATATACAGACAAACCAATTATTATTTGTCATATTAAAAAAAAATACATAAATAGCTGTGGGTATTATTTTTTTTTAATATTTTCCTGCATCAATGCATCGATTGACAGCTGAAATACTCAAATGCTGCGTCGTTGGCAGCCATATGAAAAAACGTCCAACGGCGGGAAATGAAATAGTCCTTTTTTACCTCCTTTACAAAAGACTTTTTAACTCCGATGTCCCGTATTGATGCCGTGACATTTTCAAATACAATACAGTTATCTCCTAAATAACAGGCAATACAATGAAAAAAGAAAAATGACGAAAGGGACAAATAATAATCTACAAAAAAACTACACAGAAAACTAAAGATCGAGCAATACGAACCCCACTAAAAACCGGAGATGAGCTAAGGCAAAATGCTGGAACACATCATATGCAGTAGCATCCACAAACATCTAGAGAAGCATCAAATACACACTGATGCTCAGCATGGTTTCAGGAAGAAGCGATCATGTGAATCCCAACTCATACTTACCATTCAAGACCTGGCAAAAAGTATGGACCTCTCCGAACAAATAAACCTTATTCTGCTTGACTTCTCAAAAGCTTTTGATAAGGTCCCACATGAGAGACTACTATATAAAGCACAGTACTATGGTATCGATGGATTAACCCTGCTATGGATCCGAGATTTCCTGAACTCATGTAAGCAGCGAGTACTAGTCGAGGGGGAATCTTCGCAAACAGCACCAGTCTGCTCTGGAGTTCCGCAAGGAAGTGTCCTAGGCCCATTGATGTTCCTATTGTTCATCAATGACCTCCCAGACTATGTTAAATCATGCAAAGTCAGGCTATTTGCTGATGATTGCGTACTGTATAGGAGAATCCATAGTGCATCAGACATGCAATCGCTCCAGGACGATATGGATAACTTACTTCAGTGGGTACAAGACTGGCAAATGGAGTTCCATCCCAGCAAGTGTCAGCTTTTACGTATCACCAACAAACGTAAGCCATTTGCCAGAGATTATGATATACAAATGTACATGGACACAAATTAGAAGAAGTGGAATCGGCCAAGTACCTCGGGGTTACCATCCAAAAGAATCTCAGCTGGAATATCCACATAGACCAAATCACAAAAAGGCGAATTCCACCAGAGCCTTTATCCAGCGGAACTTAAATCATTGCCCCAGACAGACGAAATCCATTTGCTATTCAACGCTTGTAAGACCGTTGCTTGAATATGC
>MJUT01054484.1:20024-42145 GCA_002080005.1 Gigantidas platifrons
GTATGGTAGTTGGATTTACAACTATGGGCCGTCGTACCATGATCGTATGGTAGTTGGATTTACAACTATGGGCCGTCATAGTCATGATTGTATGGTAATTGGATTTACAACTATGGACCGTCGTAGTCATGATCGTATGGTAGTTGGATTTACAACTATGGGCCGTCGTAGTCATGATCGTATGGTAGTTGGATTTACTACTACCTATGCAATCAGTGCCTATATATCACCTATAAAGGTGTGGGTCGGAATCCCGCTCATGGCGAGGTGTACTCGATACAACAATATGTATTAAAGTTTGTCACGGACATACGCTATAACTGAAATATTGTTGAAAGTGACGTTAGACACCATAATCCTCACTATATACCCATAATAATTTACTCACCGTCAACTATCAGCAATTATTTTGGTTAGGAATGTTGATTAGTTATAAATTCATTTAAAATTATATTTTTAAAATATAAGAAAATGCAAACATGCGTTTGAATATTTGAAGAAAAATCTAGAACTATGTAAAATGCTTTTGATATGATATCATTGAAGATGATATGTATTGATAAACACCTGTATTCATGTAATATGCACTTGTTGGGATATCTTTCTACTAATTTCATTATTGTGCAACCTTGAATTATATTTAAACTTGTATTTCAAAAACAAGATTGTTGTCAGTGCTGTAATATCTTTTTGATAAGTGTCGCTCTCACGTGTTGAATTTCCTCATCCGTGGTGTTGTGGTTAGCGTGTTCGTCTGGAGCGCAGTATATCACGGGTTCGAGCATGGTCGGGTCAAACCTAAGACTATACAATTGGTATTTGCTACTTTTCCGTTACGCACGCACCATTAAAATTACGTAATAAAAACAAAGATTGATTGGCTCGAAATCTGGATAATGTGTCTGGCTGGAGCCACATATCTACTCGCGAAGTTTTGTTTCAATGCGCTATATATAGCTAGCACTATCAAAATCCAACTAAGTATGTTGGTCTAGTATAGAGCCGACATCATCATCATCATCTCATGGAATTTGTTATAAAAACGTAGATACATGTATACAATTTAGTGTATCACCAATCCCCGGTGTATGGGAAACGTACGGATACATAGTAATGTCAGACATGTTTAATGTAAAGTAGACTGCTTAAATAGACGGTATGGAAATAAATAAATACACCAAAAATCTCCGCACGAGTGTGTTGATATTTCAAAATACAGCTCAATGAAATACGCCAGATCTATTTTGATAGATAACGTTCAAGTCATTCATTATAAATTTTCTTGTGTTGATGTACAGCAGAACTACGTAATTTACCACCTGTTATGAGTTTTTATTAAATCTACAAATCAAATTAAAAAAAAATATTTCGTTGCTGATTGATCTTTTTTTTTCTTCAAAAATTGTGTTGCTAAATGTGTGAACTGGAAACAATATTGATGTGGAATCCCCAGTGACGTCTTTAACATTGTGATAATCAGGGATTCATTTTGACTTGCTATAATAACGCAATAATTTCAGAGTGCTTCTTTAATAAATATTGAAACTGTAGAATTTTAAATGCTGTAGTATCTACCATACATGGACCGGGATTCTTCTTTAACAATATTTTTCATTGTCAGAACGCATGTTGGTTTGTTGATTTTATACTAAAATAAAACAACAACAAAAACAACAAAAAACCCGTTAAAAGTCAACAATTCAATACACATTTAGTGGGATAGGTCTTTCCGAATTGTGTTTTGATGTATTGCAGGCTCATCGGTCTGTTTCGTCAGAAGTATCATGTTCACTGTCCGGTATCTTTTGAGTTTTATTTAATGAAATTTTGTTCTTTGAAATCTCAAAATTCACGGAAAGTGATCATTCGACAATAATGTGGACAAATGTCCGTTCCAAAGTGCATAATAACTATTGATTCTTGTCATTGAAATAGGTGAATATCTGGTATTGTGTATGTAAATAAATGTTCATCATCTGGATACCTACCTACCCATACCTAACACATGTAGTCCGGTTTGGACAAACTGAAATATTTTTAATGGTGGCCTATACTTGAAAATGTGATATCTACAGCTTTCCTTGATGAAATACTTGATAACTAATAATACAATACATTCAAATCTCTTTATATTTGTTTACTACTCTTTTCCTTCTGCAAGGTTATAGTGAAGGCCACTGTGTACTTCACTCATTGAAAGAAGACATAATTTTATTGGCTATCGACAGAGTAAATACGCTTTAACAAAAATACTATGGAAAATTGTCATGATTCTCAGAACTCTCGTGGTAGTCATGATCCTAGAACTCTCGTGGTAGTCATGATCCTAGAACTCTCGTGGTAATCATGATCCTAGAACTCTCGTGGTAGTCATGATCTCAGAACTCTCGTGGTAGTCATGATCTCAGAACTCTCGTGGTAGTCATGATCTCAGAACTTTCGTGGTAGTCATGATCTCAGAACTCTCGTGGTAGTCATGATCTCAGAACTCTCGTGGTAGTCATGATCTCAGAACTCTCGTAGTAGTCATGATCTCAGACTTCTCTTGGTAGTCATGATCCTAGAACTCTCGTGGTAGTCATGATCTCAGAACTCTCGTGGTAGTCATGTTCTCAGAACTCTCGTGGTAGTCATGATCTCAGAACTCTCGTGGTAGTCATGATCTTAGAACTCTTGTGGTAGTCATGATCTTAGAGCTCTCGTGGTAGTCATGATCTCAGAACTCTCGTGGTACTCATTATCTCAGAACTCTCATGGTAGTCATGATTGGTATTTGAAAATCAATTTTTTCCTCAAACTAAGGGGAGATGTTTTCCTCAAATCAAAATATCGATAAAAATCCGTACATTTGACAACACAGTAAACACATTTTTGCTTTATCTACGCGTATCATCATTTGCAATCTGTATATCTAGTGTGGTCTAGATATAAATGCCATAGGATTGGTCAGACATCAGTTTCTGGTTTATGTTTTTATTCGTTGAACTTTTACACTACAGAAAGGATGTTCATAACCGGACAGTGGTATGACATGTAATACAATTTATGTTCTAATGCATTCCTTAACGCACCTAGTAAGTTTATCCAATCACAATGATTTGTGCCGATGTTGATGTGTTCTGGTCGATTTAGTATATCGTTTGATATAACAAAAACAAAAACAAACAAACAAACAAAACAAAACAACCCTGAACGGGAAAGGGGTCGTCGGACCTACTTCGTGCCAAAGAAAATCCACATCAGCCTCCTTTAGTAATTACTTCTAAATATCACTTGCACAACAAATACAGACAAATGTTTCCCAAACCTCCAATGAGTACATACAGCAAACATAAAAATCTAAATGACTATCTAAATTGACAGAGTAATACAAAAGTGTCAGGTCAGAACTCGTGACGCACCGGTCATTTTACATAGTCACCTATTCAATTCTGAACTAAAGAAACACAATGCGTTGTCTCTTGACAGTAGACATATATACGTGGCTGTAAGGTACATTTGGATGGAAATGTTGATAGATTTGATCAACGATCGACCAACTTCATTGCTTGACAGTGACTAGGAAAATTATTTGTTATGAACAAAGGAATATGATCCATACAACTACAAAACATGAACGAAACTAAGGATTATTGCAGTATAAGGATAAACATGAAAGCATATTAACGGGGGACAAAATATGTATCCTTTATATTTAACCTTTGAGAATCCCACGGTTGTTACATTAAATTAAATGTACCAACATTGTCCTACCTAGGCAGTCATTTTACGCTTACTCATGTACTACACTTTTTGTATTTGTGTAGTTTTCCGTCAATGTTGATAAACTTTAATGTAGATCAGTATAATTATTATACAATTGAATCTCATCAACATTCAATTTAATCATTATCTTGCGGTCAGTTTGAACATATAATTGTACTTGACTTTAATTGACATACTACATTAGTTATACAGATACACCCATTACGGTGAGTGGGTTCAATGACTTCTAAGTAGGAAGTTCATATTACATAAAGTTCGACTATGTTCCTGTTTCTTGTTGTTTTTATTAATATCAACATGATTCGACACACATAATTGTTTAATTTACTTTGATACCAAAATAGAATGTGGTGGTGGAAACCCACACAAAGGGAGCCACTTGAATTATAGAATAAGGATGTAGTTTATTCGCTAGTTCTTTTTCTAAAAGTGGCACCCGCTGTGTTAATAAGAACACATCCCCACTTCACCCTATGGACGGGACTTTAATGAGGTTCTTGTGTTTAAGGAATGACAGGCTTCTTGCACGTAAACCATAAGTGCTGGACATCCAAATAAGTAAGAGCATATAGTAGTGGTCGTTGGTGGTCCGTTGCAAACCAGAAATGGCTGATTCAACTATTATAGCAGCAGGAACTTGTTATTTCTTGTATACAGAGACACAACCAAAGCGTTACCTTATTACATACATGCTGGTGCATCAATCTCGTAGACAGTGGTCCTTCAACTGTCCCTCTCATACGGGTGCCACATGTAGATCAGAAACTGCCTATCCTTCTGGGAGTACCTGCATTCACTCCCTGGTTTTAGTGAGGTTCGTGTTGCACGATTTTTAGTTATCTGTGTAATGTTTTGTAGATCGTTGTTTGTCCCTTTGTCCTTTTTCTTTTGGTCGTTGTATTGTTTGACCTTCTTTGATTTACGGCTTCTAATTACCTACCACTTTGGTATCTTCAAACTATTCTTAAACTCTGTCATTGTCTCGAATAGTTCAAAGTTTCGCTCAAGAATATATCAATGCAAAAAGGCAGACATAATCAGAAGACATACGAATTTGAAGACAATTTTGAAGATACTAAATGGTTGGGTAATCAGAAGTCGTAAATCAAAGAAGGCCGGACATTACAACACGACAGGTGTCACTAGTGATGCAGTATCTGCTTATCCTGACAGGGCACTTGAATTCACTCCCAATTTTTGTTGTTCGATCGGTAGTTTTCTGTTTAGTGTATTGTAGATCGTTGTTTGTCCTTTTGTTATTTTTTCTTTTGACCATTGTATTATCTGTCCTTTAATTTACGGCTTCTGATTACCCCTTTGCTATTTTCAAACTTTTCTTATCATTCCATATCATGTCTATGCTTTGCTACTTTCCACTAGCAGTTTTCTTTCTTTCTTGATCATAAAATAATGGTGTACACTTAAAATAAAAAAAAAAATCAGTTTCATTCCTCGCGTATAATGAGTTTTTCATCAATAGTATAACAATACCAATTCATGCAAAGAAACACTAGAATTTTCCAGTTTCATTACAACGGTGAAAAAGTTGAAAAACATGTAAATATCATTAAAATGTATTTTTGTATAAGGTTTGAATACTTCAATTACGAACTTATTTTTCTGTTCAATAGCATGCTAATTGTATAATGGGTATTACACGATTTTATCTTCTCATGCCAACCATATCATAAATATGTGTACGTAGCCAAGACAACTTGACTTGAAGAATGCTGCATTTTAACTTTATTGGCCACACATGCATGTAGAGACAAAATATTGATATTTATATTCTCATAAATTTGAACTGTGATAAACCAATGGATACTTTTGTGCTGTTTATAATACCTCTTCATTATAGGTTAACTCTTCGTGTAAAATATTATCTTGTGTGCATACAGTTAAGTTTGCCTCACAACTGAGAGGTGTTTTCTCTCACGCACGTTTTCATTGCCAGTTGTTTTCTGTATATTTCTTCGTTTTCTGGTATAGTTGTATTAAGTGTTGTTTATGTACTTAGTGGTGAGGTGTACTCAATACAATGAAATTGACAGCCACGATGTAGCTGAAAGATTGTTGAAAGTGGTGATCAACACATTAATCCTAACTCCTATATATATTCTTTGCATCTTTAACAGGTTTTCGGATAAATTCGCAATTATTGTTTTTTTGAATATGAAATAAAAACAATATCATTTTATCTACAGATCTTAACTTTTATTAAAAGACAAAAGCTTCATGCAGCTATAGTCCATGAGAATTCTACGATTTAATCTCATTTTTACATATTTTTTTTGGTTGAAAATTACTATTTTTAGAATAAATGATGTTGTGAGTAATGTTAAGATTTAAATTTTGGCAATTAAAGCATTCATCAAATTAGTTGAGTTAAGGTTTATCATAAAATCCAAGTAAAATAAAACCGCATTTTGAACTTCCTTTTTGAAATTCTCAGTGGCACGTAATGTGTTATCGTGTTTTCTCTAAATAAAAACATTTCAGTAGATATTAATGTCAACGATGGCTGCTGAGAATTTAATTTTAACCGACTTTTTAGCTCACCTGACCCGAAGGGTCAGGTGAGCTATTGCCATCACTTGGACTCCGTCGTCGTCGTCGTCCGTCGTCTGTCGTAAACTTTTTCAAAAATCTTCGCCTCTGAAACTACCAGACCAATTGGAACCAAACTTTGTCTGAATCGTCACTAGGGTGTCTAGTTTTAAAATTGTGTCCAGTGAAGCCATGCACCAATCAACATGGCCGCTGTTACTAAAAATAGAACATATGGTAAAATTGCGTGTTTTGGTAATAACTCAAAAACCGTTAATAATATGAGAAATCTGACATGGGGCAAAAATGATCAGCACGGCAAGATCTAACTACACTGAAATTTTGAAGAAAATCTTATTACCCATCTTGGAGTTATTGCCCTTTTTTTCATCAAATTTTCAAAATGTTAATACTTTTCGTTTTTTATTTCAAAAACTATAAGAGATAGATGATAAGTTTGATTGCAAACATGTTCAGCATGATAAGATCTACCAACCCTGCAATTTTGCAGAAAATCTAATGACCGATCTTGGAGTTATTTCCCTTTTCTCATCAAATTTTCAAAATTTTAATACTTTTCGTTCTTTATTTCAAAAATTATAAGAGATAGATGATAAGTTGAAACTGCAAAAATGTTCAGCATGTCAAGATCTATCAACCCTGCAATTTTGCAGAAAGTCTGATTACCCATCTTGGAGTTATTGCCCTTTTTTCATCAAATTTTCAAAATTTTAATACTTTTTGCTCTTTATTTCAAAAACTATAAGAGATAGATGATAAGTTGGAACTGCAAAAATGTGCAGCATATCAAGATCTACCTATCCTGCAACTCTGAAAAAATTTCAGTACCCATCTTGGAGTTATTGCCCTTTTTTTCATCAAATTTTGAAAATTTTAATACTTTTCGTTTTTTATTTCAAAAAGTATAAGAGATAGATGATATGTTGGAACTGCAAACATGTTCAGCACGATAAGATCTACCAACCCTGCAATTTTGCAGAAAATCTGATTACCCATCTTGGAGTTATTGCCCTTTTCTCATCAAATTTTCAAAATTTTAATACTTTTCGCTGTTTATTTCAAAATCTATAAGAGATAGATATTAAGTTGAAACTGCAAAAATGTTCAGCATGTCAAGATCTACATACCCTGCAATTTTAAAGTATATCACAATACCCATTTTGGAGTTATTGCCCTTTTTTCATCAAATTTTCAAAATTTTAATATTTTTCGTTTTTTATTTCAAAAAGTATAAGAGATAGATGATAAGTTGGAACTGCAAAAATGGGCAGCATATCAAGATCTATCAACTCTGCAATTTTGCAGAAAATCTGATTACCCATCTTGTGGTTATTGCCCTTTTTTCATTAAATTTTCAAAATTTTAATACTTTTCGCTCTTTATTTCAAAAACTATAAGAGATAGATGATAAGTTGGAAGGGCAAAAATGTGCTGCATATCAAGATCCACCTACCCTGCAATTTTGCAGTAAATCCCATTACCCATTTTGGAGTTATTACCCTTTTTTTTATCAAATTTTCAAAATTTTAATACTTTTCGTTTTTCATTTCAAAAAGTATAAGAGATAGATGATCAGTTTGAATTGCAAACATGTTCAGCATGATAAGATCTACCAACACTGCAATTTTGAAGAAAATCTGATTACCCATCTTTGAGTTATTGCCCTTTTTTCATCAAATTTTCATAATTTAAATACTTTTCGCTCTTTATTTCAAAAACTATAAGAGATAGATGATAAGTTGAAACAGCAAACATGTTCAGCATGTCAAGATCTACCTATCCTGCAACTCTGAAGAAATTTGAGTACGCATCTTGGAGTTATTGCCTCTTTTTTCATCAAATTTTCAAAATTTTAATACTTTTCGTTTTTAATTTCAAAAACTATAAGAGATAGATGTTAAGTTGGAACGGCAAAAATGTGCTGCATATCAAGATCCACCTACCCTGCAATTTGCAGTAAATCCCATTACCCATTTTGGAGTTATTACCCTTTTTTTCATCAAATTTTCAAAATTTTAATACTTTTCGTTTTTAATTTCAAAAACTATAAGAGATAGATGTTAAGTTTGAATTGCAAACATGTTCAGCATGATAAGATCTACCAACCCTGCAATTTTGCAGAAAATCTGATTACCCATTTTGGAGTTATTGTCCTTTTTTTCATAAAATTTTCAAAATTTTAATACTTTTCGTCCTTTATTTCAAAAACTATAAGAGATAGATAAGGGTAATAACAACTTACCGAACACAGAGCAATCTTCCAAAGGGAAATTCAAAACTCATAAATCAATAACAGACAAAATCAGTCAACATCCGGGAAACTGGAAAACCGCAATGGTTCTGACTTGGTAGAGGCATTTCTAAAGAAATGGTGGATTGAATCAGATTTTACGGTGCCAACCTCTCGCTTCCATTACGGTTCAACGGTTCCGGTTGTCACTAAAACAGCATTTATAACAATACTGGAAAAAATAGCAGTTTAAACTGCAAAAATGTTCAGCATTTCAAGATCTACAAAAAAAGTTCCACAGTTGAAAATGTCTGACAACTATGTGAAGAGTTATTCCTCTTGAAATGCATTTTTTTTTGTTGACTTCCACTGCTTTTGATTACTCAAATAATCAAAGGGAAGCAACTCTATTACAAAATGTGAAGTAGCAAAAGCTAAATTTTGAGACTCATTGACATTCATGTTTGTTATAGCAATGTTGATAACATACATTAAAGGGGGAACCCCTGCCCAAATTATTTTGGAGAGGAGGTCTGCAATGACGAGGGCTACATTTGTTATTTTTGATCAAGTGTTATTGACTGATGTTGTTATTATACCTAGGTGAGCTATACAGGCTCCTGGGAGCCTCTAGTTTTATATTCCAAATAGATTATTAGCAAGAAAACATGTTTCTAAAACAATTTCTCAGTTCGTTTTGCCAACTACCAAATTTATAAGAAAATTGTTGTGTGTATTCTTCTACTGTTTGTACTGACGTGAACAGTTGATATAACGTAAAATTTTAATATCATACACTCGTGTCCTTGAATATTTCAAACATCTCACGCCACGTTGTACATATTGACCACGATGTAACTGTAATCTCGCCAAGTTGGTATAAGACACAAGAAACACGTGTATATCTAATTGTATGGGAACGACGCGTTTATGGAAAAACGTCCATCAGTGAACGTTCATAATGAAAAGATTGGAAAGCCAAATAATTTAAAAGTCTTTTGGGAGCAAGTAAACCAAAGGAACTAAATAGGGTATTATAAATCTGCTAAGGTTGTTTATCAATCATATTTAGCTTAAAATAAATACTTCATGTTAGTGTAAAAGCCTTAAAAATGACACAAAATACTGCATATGTCCTTAGATATATCCATACTCATTGAAGCTATGTTTGTCCTAATCACCATCGATCCTTTCCTTATTTCATGACTTATTACATGGTAATACAAGTTCCAGGAAGTGCCTATCCTCCCGGAACACATGATATCACACCAGTTTTAGTGGGGTTGATGTGGCGCAATCCTTAGTTTTCAATGTAGTGATTTGTAGATATTAGTTTGTCTTTTTTTTAATATCAAATTTGGTACGTGCGATGCGTTTCTGGAAAAACCGTTATCATGTTATGCTGAAAACAACAGATTGGAAAGCCTAATAATTTAAAAGTGTATGGGAGCAATAAAACGAAAGGGCCTAAACAAGATAGCCAGAATGGACAAAGGCCACCTATGTATGAGCGAAGAGAGCCTTAGATTGCAAAGTTTTCTTTGTGTAAGTCCAAACTATATAAGAAGAGAAGTGAATAAAGCAAGGCAAACTAATAATTAACAGCCAAAGGTACTTCACACTTATAATAAATATATCATGGCATTTTACCAACCGATTTAACCACTGGGGAGAAACATTTTTACTACTTTCTTCAACGAAATTTACTTGATAATTGTGTAGAATGAAAACGTACCTTCATTAAAAATACAACAGGTGATATTTATGTTATATTAAACCATGATAAGTAGAAACACTAGAAGAGGAATTACCCAGTAATATGAAGTGGAAATGTCTGCTGATACATCAGAAAAATAGATTATCCACCATTTCAAAACACTTAAAATTATCCTACTGTATATATTTCGTAATTTGTACACGCCTTTGGAATAATATCTAACATTAAAAGAAAGAATTTTTCAACACACAAAAGGACTGAAGTAAAATTAACAAGAAATGTATTACAATGCTGTTCGTCGTTCAATCACTTTTAAACAGTATTACTGATTAATCGTCTGACCGCGCTTCTTTTGAAGAAATGTGGAATACCAATCTCTACCCAGAGTTGTCGGTCCTTACTCTCATTGGAGTGAGAGTAAGTACCGACAACTCTGGGTAGAGATTGGTGGAATACATGCTTATGTACTGGGCAGTGCATTTATCTGAAATATTGAAACTCTGTCCTTGGAAATGGAATACGACTGTGCATTATTGATGCATTAATCTGTCGAATGAACATACAACTATGAATGTATGAACATCGAACAGTCCCTTTGTTAACCTTGCTCACATCGAGACACCGTTTACCACATTCCAATACTATGACGTCACGAAATAGTAGTCCGGCAGAGAACACCCGTGCACCGTCGAACCGTTTGTTCGTCACCCCTGATTCATATCTTATATCATATATGCTACTTACTTTAATTTGAAAGCCAAACTAACATAGTGCTAGATAACTATTAAGATCAAGATTTATTTTGTCGGCGGTGATCCCACCCGAATATCATGTATTCGTGTAATTAAGAGATGGGAGGGGATGGGTTGACAAGCCTTAAATGTGTTTTCACTTGAAAAAATTACAGATAATTTCGATTTTTAGTGTACTTGATAAAGGTTATTCATGAAACGCGCCGAGCGTACTAAATTTGATATTTATGTTTTTTAAATAATTATTTTAGAAGTTGTCCCCTTTCAGAAATTAAAATATTTTCTGTAGAGGTGGTGGACTATTAGTCCCCGAGGGTATCACCCACCTAGTTTTCAGTACCTCGGGACTGACATCGCTTATTAGATATATTTATATTTGAATTTTACAGTTCCTACATGTAAATAATAAAAGAATTATCAAAACTAAGGTCAATCAACCTCAGATATAGGTAATAAATTCCGCCAATATCAACCTCTCGGCTCTCACCCCAAACTGAACCCAATGAACGCAAAGCAAATCACCACATATGACCTTTGAAATCCAGATTCTGTTTCAATCCTTTATTTTTCTTACTTACACGCAAGTTACTCGATCTCTAGTTTTAAGTATATGTTCTTTTAGATCATCATTTGGCCATTGTGTTGTCTGTTCTTCTTCCAGTTACGGATTCTGATTTCCCCTTTGGTATCTTCAAACTTTTCTTATATAAAATGAAAGTTCCCTAGTTGGAAAAATATTGTTGAAAGTGGCGTTAAAACATCAAAAATCAATCAATTAAAAATCAGTCTTTCTAAAGTCTTTAGTAATGATTAATTGATTTTTGGTGTTAAACGCCATTTTCAACAATATTTCAACTATATCATGGCAACCAGTGTTAGTGGTGGAGGAAGCCGGAGTACCCGGAGAGAACCACCGACCATGGGCAAGCAACTGGTAAACTTTATCACTTGCGGTTGCGAGTCGAATGCACCCTTTTTGTAATTTACAAAGCCGGGCGCGAACCCATGCCGTATTGGTGATAGGCTTGTATGAGTTGTTAGATCCAGCGACCTAATTCATTGAGCCACCGGACCCCAACTCTTTAGTAATCAGGTTGGTTACTACCGAATGGTGAGAACCGTTTTATGTAAAACTAGATTTGTTCAGGTACATTTGTTAATTGATAGTCTCATCTCGTCTTGTGAAATCTGATTTTCAGATCTCTCCAATTCTTCTTTCTCTTTTAACCCTGCTTCCGAGGCTTTATGTTAATATGAACAAACCTAACTCGTTGTAGACAGTTAAAGATACTTTAATATGACCAGCAATTCTACTGATATGAATGAAAAAAGTTAAGAATTAATGATAATTTAGTTATCACATTTTAATAGAGATTTCGTGGATCATGCTCTGTGCCATACGCATGATACCGTGTGAGCCTTTTTAGTAAAGTTGTAATTTGAGGAATGTA
Organism: Gigantidas platifrons; assembly: GCA_002080005.1. NCBI lineage: Eukaryota > Metazoa > Mollusca > Bivalvia > Mytilida > Modiolidae > Gigantidas > Gigantidas platifrons. Next base: position 32,508 of record MJUT01054484.1, read on the forward strand.
TGTTTAATGGAATTCAATCAATACACTTATAACTTCATTGTATAATAATGTAAATCGGTGTATGACTAACGTTTATAAGATGACAGATTATATTGCCAGCATTTGTTAGAAGGACACTACTAGATTAAAATGTGATTCAATATGTTTACAATTATTGGAAAATTATCTGCATTACAACAAGTATAGAAATTAAAATATGAATATTATCAATCATTGGAGACATACAATCTGTTAAATAGATATTTTACATTACCATAGGGCACTTTAAAAAAAAAAGTACTTTCCATATGTAACTAAGGAAGTGTATTGCATAAAGGTTCATCGGGTACAGCTAGTCAGCTACCCGCGTGAGTGTCACAAGTTTTAGTGGTGATAGATACTAATTGCATATTACTTCGAGCATACGTATGTCAAATCTAATGCGATCGCAGAGATTTGGGAAGTTGAAGGTTTACTACTCAGATTGCACTTTTGGAGCTTTCTTCTCTCAATTAGTTTTGTCAGTCACTATAAATACTCATAAAACCAAACCAGACCTAACTCTGGAAATTCTCACAAAAAGTGGTGGGATAAGGTCTAATAATGTGACTCCAAGTCCCCCCTCTTGCTATCTACGAAATATCAGGGGCGGATCCAAAGACTCTTTTGACGGGNGGGGGGGCTCAGTTATGGAGAAATATTTTCAATATTCCATGGACCCAACTGTAGTCCCAAACCGGTTCTGGCGAGTAGGTCGGTAGGTCTTCTTTTCGTGTCATTAAGCGTATAGTCGAGAAAAGGTACAGTTATTGACTTCTTAAATATTATGTAACCATAGGTCTCAAACATTGCATGACAAGTGGTGTATGTAATTTCTGCTTAGACAACAATGATATACTTTGTTGCTAATCTATTAATTTGGCTATGACAACTAATCACCAAACACTAATACCATACGTCTTAATTCTGTCTCGGTATCTGTTTAATGGCGCTATGTTTCATATATGTAGGAGATAACTTGATTGATGTATAATATTCTTATCTTTATTAGTATCATTAACCTCCTATTGTTGTACGTTGTACTCAAGTCTTGTAATCTGGAAAAAAAATATGCAACTCATGAATGGCAAAATATACATGTACAACTATATATAAACTTTAAAATGGGAGGTTTAGGACCATACAACCAGTTTAACCCCACCTTCTAGTTTGGAAAGAAAATATACAACTCATGAATGGAAAAATATACATATACAACTTTATATAACCTCTAGGGCGTGAAATTTTGGAACAAGCAACTAGTTTAACCCCGTCACCTTTCATTGCTGTGCCTGTACCAAGCCAGGAAATCTACTAGTAGCCGTTCGCTGTATGTTACTTTCGTTAAATGAATAACTAAAAAATAATTAAGTCAGAAAAGTGAGCGGTCATGTATTTAAGTTAGAGGTATCGAATTTGCCTCTTTCGACGATTTTTCTATCGGGTTTAGAAATGTTCTGGCAGTGTGGTATTTTGTGTTTTTCATTTAACCCCTATTTTAGATTTCCCCATCTTTTTAAGGGTTTTGCATTGGAACTGGATATGCGGAAATTGTAGGATAGTTTTATCATAGTTTAATAATTAAAGTTTATTGTACATGATGAACACCTGATTATACGTAGAGGTATATATATATAACCCTGTAATTAAAATGTCGGAAAAAATAAAAGAAACAGAATTATTGTGTAAAACGTAAACTTGAAATATTGTTAATCTTAATTGAAATAAAGTTGACTGCATGCATGGGCAGGATTCAGGTCTGCATTGCAAATTTGGAAATGAAACGAAACTGCATTCTAGCATTTCCCTATAGAGAGTCTGATTCAGAATGAAACAGAACTGCAATCGAGCATTGTCCTACATAGAGTCTGACATAGTATGAAACAGAACTGCAATCGAGCATTGTCCTACATAGAGTCTGACATAGTATGAAACAGAACTGCAATCGAGCATTGTCCTATATAGAGTCTGGCATAGTATGAAGCAGAACTGCAATCGAGCATTGTCCTATATAGAGTCTGACATAGTATGAAACAGAACTGCAATCGAGCATTGTCCTATATAGAGTCTGACATTGTATGAAACAGAACTGCAATCGAGCATTGTCCTATATAGAGTCTGACATTGTAGCAGCTGCACTTCCTTGATATACTAACTCACTGTCATAATATTTCTCTCTTGCAGTCACTTCCAGTTTGTGTGGCGTAACTATTTGTAGAAGGCAGCAACGAGACAGTAACTTTATTAAATGTGACACAGGGAGAATACTGATTGAGAATGTGACGGGGATAGATAGAACATTTTCCAGCCTTAGACGTATATGTACTGGCAAAAAGTCATGTGACATATATCGGATATGTCAAGACCCAAGGAATCAAAATATAAGAGTATCATACACATGTAACATACGTAAGTACAAAGCACGTGGTACAAAGCGAGAATTAAATATGTGTTATTGATTGATATGCAATCTTTAATGCCATTGAGATAAACAACAAAATGTATCAGAGTATCCTACACATGCAACATATCTAAGTAAAAGGGAGAATTTATTAAATATGTCTTAATAGATTGGTATGCAATCTATGATGCCATTGAACTATTTATAAGAAAAAAAGAGAAAACAATAACAATATGGAGGCTAATCGTCAGTATCAAGAAGGCGGGAAATTTATTCGATTTTATTTTGTTGGTACAAAATCCTAATGAATAATTTGAAACAACAAATTATAATTGCTTGAATGTAATATATCTTAATCCACATCAACCGCAATCTAATTAAATATTTTTGTTTTTGTTTTGGCGATCCATTACTTATATTAGTAGATCCCGAACACAATTTCAATCAGATTGTATCGAAGATAGCAAATGTTAACCCTCAGACAAAGATTAAAGATGTTAACTTTATCAGTAAGCCTTATTTAAATCTTATCCAGTAAAATAAAGTGAGTCTTATCTGGATCCAACTCGAAGTGTCAAGAGTGATATACAGTCAAATCTGAAAATATAGGCGACTCAAGGGAACTTAAAGGGCAACTCTAAATAACAAATCACTGTCCATAAAGGGCAGTCTTATTTCCCCCATTAATGAATAGTGCATATAATTTTAATATGTATATAAAGGGTAACTGCTCATAAAGGCCACATTTTCAGGTTTCATTGAGTGTCCTTTATATACAGGTTTAACTGTATATGTTTTTATACTTACAGTACCTCCAACAGAACCATTACACACATGTACTAGTGATATCATGGTTCTGAATCACGAACATGGAGTTATTCTGAGTCCAAGGTATCCAGATATAGTAATTGTATCCTGCTCATGGCGAATTGCAGTTCCACGTGACCACTTTGCTGTTATTACGGTGCATGATCTGGAAAGACAAGTCGATAACTGTAACGGTGGTCTACAAATTAGAGCCAGACAAAATTGTCCGAATAATTCCATTCCGGCAGGACTTATATGTAAATTAAAGAAACATTCCATTGTATATAGATCGTATGGCTACGTTGATGTTGATCTCGTTACAAATATGATATCTGGATTGAAACTTTGGATATCATACCAAGGTATGGGTAAATTAAAATTTAACTGAATTCATAAACTGTATGGATGTAAATGAAGATGCGAGATTATTCAACATTAAACTTAGACACAAAATAAAGTGTTACACTCGTAGTAGCGTCTTCAACAATGAGCATATGTCATACCCTAATATAAATGTGTAATGTGTACATGTATTGCATTTGTATGAAACGTATAAATTCTTAGTTGTTAACAATTTGTCATCTATACAGGCACACTGAACGATTGGCAGAAATGAATTTAAATACATGTATTGTCATGAAACATAATACGTAAGACGTGTTTACAGATACCAACGGATAATAAGAAGCCGTCAATCGGAGCACGGACAACACAATGGCCAAAAGAAAAGGTACAAACAACGATCTACAAAACACTACATAGACAACTAAAGATAGAGCAACACGAACCACGCTAAAACAGGAGGTGAACTCAGGTGCTCCGGAAGGGAATACAAACATTAGGTGTATCATATCAGAAATTATATCATACTCGAATCCATAATAGAAAAGTATGGGTTGATTTAACAACATACAAATACAACCATTAAAATAAAGTAAGAGTTTACCAGTATCACATCTTCATAGCTACATTCGTAATTAAATCTACAAAATGTCTTTATGTTTCAACCAACACATGATTTTCTGAATTGACATGAACTAATTTTTTATATTATTTTTTAAAGTTAAAATTTAAAATGCAGCTTTGAATACTAATCAATGTAAATATATTATTTTTATAGTTTTTCCTATGTTCAAAACGCCAATGAAATATATGGCATAGTATTCCTGTCCTGAGGGTACTGAAACAGGAAGTAAAAAGAGAATCAGTGATGCCACTTGGTGTTGAAACGGAACAAAGAGTTAAAGCAATACAAGTCATTCCACCTATTATTATAACACGAACAGTTAGCATGTTAAGCACAAGTGAGTACACTACAATATTTAATAAACTCATGGATTGCCCCCTCCCATACGTCAGAAAATAGTTGCTTTTAGTGTTGAAATGCTTGTTGATTTATTCCTACCAATTACAGATGTTTTTTCTCAAAATAAACTCATAGATACCTGTTTCTATAACTGGTTTTAGGATTTCAATGAGCATGTAAGAAAACAGGAGTTTAACCTGTCATTTTTTGCATGGGAGATTTAAGTTGTTTGAGGTTCTTCATTTTATTTTGAGCATTGGGTTTCTACTGCTGGTAAGTTATCTGGCAGGGTCGGCATTTTACTCACATTTTGAGTCTACCTCCAATACCTCATCATTTGACGAATGGACAATAATAGTAGTTTAACCCAGCCACTTTATGTTAAACAGATAGTACACGGCGGTCATGTGTATATATGTTAGTGGTGTCGATTTCCCTTTTTTCCTACAATTTTTCTGATTGGATTGTGGACATATTCTGACTGTGTGGTATTCTATATTTTCCATATTAGTTTATTAAATGTGTAGTACTTAAATTTTGTTGAAGGAGCTATGCCATAGATAAGGTTTTCTTTCTCAATATTTGATGTTTGTATTCTGATCCTTCTTTCACTCAAAACTCTCTTCCGACTCCAAGTTTTATATATTAAGTATTTTTATACAGTCAAACGTGCATTGAGAGGTCACAATTGGCACACATAAAAAGTGGCCTTCTAAGACAAGTGACCTTTATAACAGTTCCAGTTCGCATGCAATTTTCTATGACGGGACAAGAAAAGGTGACTACTTAATAGAGGCGATCGCATGGGCAGAATTGTATGTACTATAATGGAAATTTTAACTGAAAGGATATAATATTGTCTTGTAAAAGACAGGATACATTATGAGTAAGCTCCACATTATAGTCTTCTAAAGTTGACAAAATGCTACATATCACGACAAGAGTTATAATGAAACATTGAGACAAAACATCAGGCAATAGAAAACAGGACGAATTGGACGTGACATTTCTATTATCATACATTTGAGGTGAATGCATATCATAACGTATGATGTTGTTTTTGTTGTCTCGTAACATTATTGAAGTGTTTGGGAATTTGGCTGCAAAGTAATACGTTATTTATCAGAGACTACGATAACCACCACGACGTTCTCTGGCTATTTAGTTATATAAAAATATATATATATTGGGTTTTGAATGTTTACACTACAAGTGCTAACAAGGGCAACGCAAAGCGTGGCGTATCCCCTCGCCTAAAAATTGGACCCTGTGACCGTGACCGTTGACCTTGAAAATCCAGATTCTCTTAAGGACTAAGTATGTACCAAGTTTGGTCAAAATCCATTGAAGGATGTTGATTCTAGAGTATTCACAACGATGTTACGGAAGGGCGGACGGACGTAGCTAGCGTTACTATATCCCTTCGCAACTTCGTTGGCGAGGTGATAATAAATATTATTATATGTGAATCAAATAGGGATTTAGCCTACATTTCTGTCTTAGTATTTGTTACTTTAAAACAATATGACATGCAATTTTTAAGCAAAACTTTTTCGCATTGATTAGCCTTTCATAGATTTTTCAAATAATTTCAGCAATACATTTTGATAATGAAACGTCCATTGACAAAATTGGAACAAAGCAAACTACTGGCATCAACTCTGCAGAAAGAATGAGTAAGTAAAATCTTATAGATATTAATATGTAGATGTTAAATTTGTTTTGAATATCTGTTTACGAGTATATTTTATTTCGTTATTTGTTGTTGATTTAACATTTAAAAGAAACGCGATTAATTTAAATTTAATATATTCTCCATACATGGTATGTTAAAGTTAATAGAGTACATGAAAATATCAAACAGAAAGATAATATATTTTCTCCCATTATTACGGCGTTTTAACCCCGCTGAACCAGTGGCGGAAAAATATATAATCCTCTAGAGGATTAAAATGTCTCGTGCCTTTCCCCGCATTAATTTCAAATTTTTAAATAAAGTTCGTGTTAAATAATAGGAGAAACAAATTCTCCTTCAGTTGCCCATGTGGGTTACGATATTTCTCCACTCTCGAGAGTTATTTTTTTAATTTTAACTCTCTTGAATGCAGAAATATCGTAACCCACTGGCAATTGAGGGAGAGTCTATATTTACTATAGGAATACAGTTCGATTATCTGTACTTTACATAGTGGAGAAAAGACTACGATATATTGAACATAGTGAGGATATTGTGTTACATTTAAAACTGTATATATCTATATTAATAAAAACAACAACAATTCAACATGTACATGTATTTATACTATCACATGTAACAATGAACATCTGAAACAGCTATTAATTAAATGTTGTAATGGTATCAATATATATTCTACGAAAGATAACTCTATTTAGAAAATGGAATTAAAATGTTTTGAAATGACCATGTGTTTGCTTTCTATTTATAGTATTTTACGTGCCCATTGCTGTAGCATTTTTAAGTCTAAATGGATTAATAGTTGTAACAGTTATATGTATCAGGTACGTCATTAATACATTTTGATTAGTTCCGACTTCATGTTTTACAGCCAATCAAACCAGAATGAAAGAGAGCAGGATCCCCTTGCAAATTAAAATATGCGAGAAATCGATCAGAATTACCTGCATCTATCTACGATCAATATTATATCTACCAGTCATGTCGTACAAAAAAATGTACGTCTAAAGGAAAAATGTCAGTGTAGGTAGAAACAACTAAATATAGATTAGGTACTCAACGAATCCGAAAGTACGGGTTTCATATAAATTGATCCAAGTGTGATACTCATTGGAAAGTACGGGGTACTGACGATGTATGACGGGATACATACGTTAGTTGAAACGTACTAGATTCAACCGTAATAGGATTATCAGTGTTTAGATTCATATTTAACAATATTTCGGTTATATTATTATGGTCAATGTTATAGGTGGAGAAAACTGAGTACCCAGAATACAACACAGATCTTTCTGATGACGTCAACGTATTTTCTCACACGCGGATGTATGAAGTATACCATTGGTGAATTTTTAAGCCATATTAGTGGTTATTTACTTAAAAACATTTCTGTAGTGTGAAAATGAAGTTAAATGTTGTCGTACATGAAATGTTCTTTCAAGAAATTATCTATTGTAATAATGCTATTTCGATGTTTTAATAACGACTTTGATCAAATAATACATAGGGCACACTTTTGTACATCTAGACGGCAATATTGAGAAATTGTGCACTTCCTTCCCCATCAAATATATAACAACTGTTAATCATGAATCAATATATTTTATTTGTTTTTCATTTGTAGAAGGCAGCGACGTCTTAAAGCAAATGGGCCTATTATCGACCATTCAGCAATCCCATCGACATATCATGCTTCATTCAATTGTAACCGTCCACTTCCGCCAGTTGCAAATCAACATTCACAACTTACAAATTCGCCATCTTTAATGGACGGATATGGTGTGGTAGCAGACGACATTCTTCAAGGATGCAATGATCAAATTTTACAGTCGTCTGCTTACGCGGAAGTTGATAATACGTTACCGTACAGGGCACAGCCATACCGATACAGTTTAGAAAAGCCTAAAACACACGAATCAATTGAAAACGTGTATTCAGAACTTACAGACAATGGGAAAGGTGGTTACTGGGAAATAGCAGATACTGTTTGGCATAATACACCTTATTCACAAACTGACAATGATAAATTAATTAAAAGGGAAAAATGGAGAAAAAGCCATTGTTCTAATCATAGTACTAAATCAAGACCGTTATCATTTGAAGGACCATTCTCACATTTTAATGGAAAGAGAAAGTCAGAACTTAGTGAAAACACAGGCTCTGATGACAGTCTGTTTGGAAATGACCTATATGATTATATTCAGTCCGTTCATGTGTGATACACCTGTATGTCCCATAAAGTTGTTTGTTTTATCAAAATTAAATACATAAAATAATGACTTGTGTCATGTCAAGAGTTTAAGAGGGGTCAATGAGGTTGTTTGTGTTGTCTTTTGTCGATGGCATTGCTGTCCATCAATGTTTTATGTTCGGTTCGTCTTTACCACCAGTTGCTTGTAGGAGGGTACTTGTCTTCTTTATTTATACTGCAATTGTTCTACTTGAGCTGTCAAAATGCGTTGACAGTATATTTACAAGTGATAAACGGTCGCTGACCGTTTATAACATTTAGAAATCAGTTGGGGACTCTTGAGGGTGACTAACTTTTTGAATAATTTGAATATTGGTAGTAATATCCATTAATGTCACTAATGATTGCAGTATAAAGACAATAACAGTGCAATGACTTGACATAAAATTTGATATACGTATTCGGCACGAATCTGGGAAAATGCTCTGGAAACCCTCGCATTTTCCCCGATTCTAAGCCTAATCCGTATATCGATGTTATGTCAAGTCAATGCACTGCTATTGTCTATGTTATTTGTGTTTGTTTGAATATAGTTGTGTCCAGCAGGTATTACCTATATGAAAAACATGACCGTTGTCTTATAAGAGGCATAAACGGCTTACTCATCGCGAGCCCCTGGATTCATCCACAGTTTTTGGTAGAGTACGTATAGCTTATCATTTTAGTTTTCTGGATTATTCATTCTTGATTGCGCCTTCGGTGTTCTCTAACGATTATTTAATAACTGCTAGTTTTAATTGATACATTTTGCAATTGGGTTTTGTAACTATACTGACAGTATAGTCTTCTTTGTCTTTCATTTTATTGTTGTTGGTTTTTTTAACTTTCAAGGGATGTACTTCTGCAAAGATAAAAGGTTTAGGGTTATGGTGTTTAACGACACATTCAACAATACTTCAGTTATATCGTAGCGGTCAGTTTTATTGGTGGCGGAAACCGGCGTACCCGGAGAAAACCACCGAACTGTCGCAAGTCGCTCACAAATTTTATCACATAGTGTTGTATCGAGTACAACTCGGGATTAGAACAAAGGTAATATAGTTAACTTACCATCCATTTTGTTGATATATTTAATCATATATTCATCTGACATCGTTCAGATTATCTTCCATAAATTGTTTATTTCCGACGCACAGACAAATAGAAGCAACGATATATT
>MJUT01054493.1:14699-43176 GCA_002080005.1 Gigantidas platifrons
TTTTGTTTTGATTACGTAATCTTTGATCTCACCTGGCTTGATTTACCTGGACAAAGAATTCAATCAAAGATAATGGTTTTTTTTAAGTTATGACATGTACTCAAAATGCCACAGTACATGTATGTATCATATTTAATATGATATTTAAAGTGGACATAATAATTTTGTAATCGTCATTCATTGCAGGATTTGTCACAATGTCTGCCATATATTACAAACTATTTTTTTGTCACATTTCATTTATGAAATTGTCGATATCATGTTTATTGAAATCTATCGTATCCATTAAGTATTTTGAAAGTGATTTTCTCAAAAAGTTATAAACTTTAAAATGGCGCGATCAGCAGGAGTTCACAATCCAGATTGTTATCGATCTGCTTCCAGGTAACAATTGCATTCTATTTATAGCACTATTTACAAACAGACAAGTGTCTGCAATAAAAAAAAAAATAACTACTGTATTTTTATTCCAATTGTTGCAATTTGATCATGAGGTCTGAGAAATAATCATTTATTTTACAACTTGCTTCAGTTTATGACGTTTGTTCTATATTTTCATTACCTACAAGGAATCTACATTTTTTGTACATAGAAATTGGACAAATTTGAAATTGGCAGAGAACATAATTTTTTTTCTACTGAAGACTACACAGATGTGAGTTAATACAATTGTTGTTGTATTAGACTAAAGCACAGTAACATTTCAAAAAGGGTGGGGTGGGTTTATTACAATTTGTGTGGTATTAGATCAAACCATAGTAATATTTCAAAAAAGTGGGGGGGGGTTTACAATTTGGGTTGTAATAGATCAAAATCGTGGCAATGTTATGTTTTATCAGTTGGTTGCTAATTTGCAGGGTATGTTCCCCTCCTAGGAGGTTTTTCATAGCTTTTCAATCTCCATCCACAGTTTTGGTTCGAAAAAATTGGCTCCTTTTAAAAATTTTAGCTGGCTCCTGACTTTCAAAACTGGCACCTGAAAATGGCACCTGGCGATTTTTCTGGCTCCTACTTTTTGGGAGCCAGAGCAGCCCCTGTGTTACCTGTATCCTATATTAAACTGCTTCTACATTTCGTTTTATCTAGTTATCCTCCTACAGTTTAAACTGGACAACTTATTTGTTTATCATGATCATTTGCCATAACATATAGATGTAGAGTAATGACAGTTATGAAGGTCGAGACAGACATTATTGCTAATATTGCAGCTAGTCTGATAAGATGAGCTAGAATACTTGTCACATTGAATGTCGAGGCTACAAAATTGACGTTATTGTTTTTATCTGTAATGTTATAATGTGTTTGACGTCACACTGACCAATAATTGTCAGTATCAGAGTTAGTTCATTGATACTGACAATACCAATGCGATCAAAGAAAAAATGCCCAATCTACCAATAATTATACATATCAATATCAACATTTTTCTCCACCTTGGACTTGTTTTCTTCATTAAACTTGCACTATTCCCATTTCTATGGGAACACAATTAACTAAATGTTACATTATGAAATTATAATATCATAAATTGATACATCATCATGTTTTCTGTGATTTATATGATTTCTGTACCATTTTTACTTTATGTGACTTTTTTCATGTGTATTTTATAGATGATTTCATTATACCAAGTCCATCAACATTCATGTTTCCTGTATTTGGGAAGTATTCTGGTAGATGAGTATGGTCAAGAAGCTTCGTGTCAGTCAGGATTGTTAAATATGTTACAGGTAAGTTAAGTCATGTTAGACTAATTGTTTATTTGTTTGATGGTGTTGAATGCCACTTTCAACAATATTTCAGTTATATCGTAACGGTCAGTTTTATTGGTGGAGGTTACCGAAGGACACGGAGAAAAGCACCGACTTGTCGTATGACACTGACAAACTTTATCACATAATGTTGTACATCTCGCCCTGATCGAGATTCAAACTCACAACATCAGTGGTGATAGGCACTGATTGCATAGGTAGTTGTAAATCCAACTACCATATGATCACTGCCAGGATGGCCCTAAGGCTAATTGTTTAATAAGGAGAAATTAGATGTGTCTTATTCCTTTAGAGCTAATACAGTGTGTAATTCTCCTCTGTGTCAAGTAGACTCCATGATAAATTAGATTGTTAAACTCCTACAAGGGTGACAGACATTTTACCCTATAAGGGTAAATTGAAATTGGCAAAGATTGATTTCATACTTTCTGTGTGCCTACATGTAAGATTACTTGTAAGGTTTTTGCTTGTCCGCCAATTTTATAATTAAGAAATAAATCATGGAAGCCAGAATGTGTTGGGAGTTTTAACATGGATTGGTGGATATTAATATTTTATCCCGAGCCAGAAGCGAGGGATAAAATTTACTAATATCTGCCAATCCATGTTAAAGCTCAAAACACATTCTGGCTTCCATGATTTATTTCGATTCTGATATGTCTAAGAGTACAAATACGATAGTATACTTTGATTGGAAGACAGTAATTTATACATACGCTTGCGGAAAATGTCGTACACAATTTATGTAACTCAAATAATACTGCGCCCTCTATCGGCATTATTCGGGTCACAATTTATGCTGCCAATGGAAGCGTCAGTCACATTCATCAGCGCATGTGCTAATGAAATAATACGAAGAAATAATTCTGGTTTTTTTTTTAACAAAGGGAAAGAGTGAGGTCATGTTAGAATAGCATTAATTACAGATTTTATGTGTATCACTTTTGAAGAAAATGTCACACAAATAGTTTCAGTCTGTTTGGCAATGCCACATGTCTTTACTTTCACGATTTTTGAGTCAATGTTTTTGGCAATGTCACATATTTGTTACATTCTTGCTTTCTGTGTGCCAACATTTTTGACAATGCCACATATTTTATTTTACTTTCAGGCTTTCTGTGTGCCAACCTTTAAGATATTAGAGGAACACAATGGTTTACGGAATCATCCTGACACTGTAGATGATTTATTTAGATTATGTTTACGGTACGTTGTCTTCTTTATCTACTATGATAGGTTTTAATTCAGAAGGTATTAATCATTGTAGTTTCAGAGAAATTTCAATTATTGAGCAAAGTTTTTGAAGGGATTTACTTGTTCAACGTGTTGTCTCTCCGTAGACACAATCTTTTCTGGTGCATAACTTTTTTGTCTGAAGACTCTTGACCATTATATTGTGTATGTACTAGAACATGATAGAGTGTTGCATATAAATTGAGGTCACTGATCACTTTACCTTACAGATAAAGGTAACAAATAATTGTTTCTCCCTTTCATCATATTTTAGGTGCATTGGGACATAATGGAGTGTCATATACAAGAATGAGTTCACTGTGACCTTGACTATTAAATGTTAAGGTCAAATATGTTTTTTAATTTATTTCAATAGTTTGCATGTTTGATAAATGTACTCACAGTATCTAGTTATATTTGATTTATAAGTCTTAAATTTATTGCTGCAGTATAAGTTTTTATTAGGTATTGATTGATTGATTGATTGCTTTACCTCAGTTTGACCAAGTTATCAGCTATATTGTAGCAAGTATGGTTTTAATACGTTTTTTAAATTCTATGATTTTATTACAGGTTTGTACAAAGGGCGTCTGTGCCTTATCTTCAATGCCAGATGTCAAAGCCCATTCTATGTTGTGCAATAGCAGCCTGCCCCTTAGATCATCGAGATGCTAATGCCTCAGTGATGAAATATCTCACAGATTTCTTAGCTTGTGCTACTAAAAAAGAGGTAAGAAAATTTGTTACTATGACAGATTTCTCAGCTAGTGTTGCTAGGAATGAGACAAGAATAAGTGATACTACGAAAAATATTTATTGGCTTGAGTTACTAGTAAAGAGGTGTTTTAGATAATTAAGATGCCATTGTGTCTATGATTGTTACTTCATCAAGGTATCATTATTTATGTGGTACAGTAGAATGACAAAAACTGATTCCTCTCAGTAATGTTAATCACTAGTGTCTAGATGTTTTATTTTAAGTTATATTAGTATGGGTTATAAAACTTTCCCCAAACTGACAAATAAATTTAATTTAACAAGGTTTAAAGTTTGTAGAATATGATATTTACCTGCATTTCTCACTGTTAATGACAAGTTTAATGTTGGTATTGCTGTCTCTCAACTTGACATAGATATTTAGTAGATCCTGGAATTATGCCATTTTAGAAAGAAAAAGAATTATTTTATCTGAACCAGAAAAACAACCATACTACAGTATTTATACTGTCTTATTTATTTGTTCCAATGTAACAAATATTTATATTTATTTTTTCAGGAAAAGCCTGATTATGAAATACGGAAGAATTTGGTTAAAGGATTATTACAGGAGCACGGGTCACAACTTGTCCACGCTTTAATCAATGCTTGTCTGTTTTGTTTACCTACTTTTATGACAACTGACATTGGTGAAGTGTTGTATGAATTAATGGTTGTAGATAGACCAGTAAGTAACCATGGTAACAGATATTTTATGATCGCTGATAACTATGCCAATAATTTACTTGTTATAGAGCTTATTAAATAAAAAAATATTTCAACAAACTATTTTGACAGGATAAATTTAGTCGTTTTTTCAAGAAAAGCTCAATATACCACCTCCAGAGTTAATGTTCCAGATACCTATTGACCTATAATATATCACCTCCAGAGTTAATGTTCCAGATACCTATTGACCTATAATATACCACCTCCAGAGTTAATGTTCCAGATACCTATTGACCTATAATATACCACCTCCAGAGTTAATGTTCCAGATACCTATTGACCTATAATATACCACCTCCAGAGTTAATGTTCCAGATACCTATTGACCTATAATATACCACCTCCAGAGTTAATGTTCCAGATACCTAGTATTGACCTATAATATACCACCTCCAGAATTAATGTTCCAGATACCTATTGACCTATAATATACCACCTCCAGAGTTAATGTTCCAGATACCTATTGACCTATAATATACCACCTCCAAAGTTAATGTTCCAGATACCTATTGACCTATAATATACCACCTCCAGAGTTAATGTTCCAGATACCTATTGACCTATAATTTACAGTGTCAGGGTCAGTTTGTTGAAACAGACAATATAACTCGGTGAGATCACAGGGGAAATGTCTTAATTACCAATCAATGTATTTATCAGATATATTTAACAATTGATAATTTTATGATTTTTTTTTTATTTCAGACATTTTGTAGATGGCTTGAGACAACTTTAAAGTCATTGCCCACAGAAAGTTCAGGGGGTGTGGTCACAGCTACACATAAACAGCTCACAGATTTTCATAAATCAGTTACTAGGTAAACAAATTGTAACTATGGATGAAATAAGATCAGATATGTATGTAAATCTGAAACCTAGTCAAGTGGAATTAATAACAATTTGAATTATTATACCCCCTGCAACGAAGTTGTAGAGGGGTATACTGGATTCATGTCTGTAGACAAATCCTATGTCGTACGATAACTTGAGTTGTGTTTCTTAGAATCTTTTAAAATTTTATCAGCTGTTTACTGGTGAAGAGAGGAGGATCCCTTTCATTTTTGACGATTTTCACTTTTGCCATTCCAGAGTTATTGGACTTGATATGATGGAAAATAGGATTTTTGCCCTATGTCATATGATAACTTGAGTAGTATTTCTCAGAATGTTTTGAAATTTTATCAGCAGCTTACCGGTGCAGAGAGGAGGATCCCTTTGATTTTTGACGGTTTTCACTTTTGCCGTTCCAGAGTTATTGGACTTGATATATGATGGAAAATAGGATTTTTACCCTATGTCGTATGATAACTTGAGTAGTGTTTCTCAGAATGTTTTGAAATTTTATCAGCAGCTTACCGGTGAAGAGAGGGGGATCCCCTTTCAATTTTGACTTTTATTGTTCCAGAGTTAGGGGCCTTATATTTTATACAATATCATAGGAAAATTTTTAGAAAGGAATGATGGAATCTGGTGCAACTTTACTAAATAATCATTGGCTGGGTAATAGAGGAGGGTCCCTTTCATTTTTGGTTGGAACAATCAGTAATGTTTTGGTTATGGAAATAGGTTGGACAGATGTGGGGAGTGGGGAGTATATCTTAGTGAGCTGTGCTAGTTGGTGCTAAAATTAGGATAAAATTATTGATGAAACTATTTTCAAAGGAAATGACTAAAGGGAGATAACTGGGCTTGACTATATTTGGTTGAAGGTAATATTTCTAATTGATTACTAGCTTACCTAAACCAATTACAAAACAGGATGTGGGGAAAAAAAACAACAGTTAAATCTTCAGTTTTTATTGAAAAATATTTTAAAACAGAACTATTCTAGTGCAGAAATTAGAAGTGTTTAATAAAGTTTGTGTTTTAGGCCATACAAAGTTAATTTCTTGGTTCTCAGGCCCGCCCGCATGTGGAAATTCGTTGCCGCATTGTCGATTTTTTTGCAATAATAGTAAAAAAAAAAAAAATTAATGCAGTAGCGCTGTCCGTACGGAAAAAACAACCGCATCCGTTTTTCTCTTAAATCGCGTGGTCGGTGAAACGCTTTAAAACGCATCATGCTTAAATGAGATTTAAAGCATCGTTATGACAATGTATAAATAAAAAACGTGTTTCCGTTTGACATTTAGACAAAATGTCAATCGTTTCTGTGCAAATTCGGCACAAATGTTTGCCAGTTTTACCAGGAAACATAATAGGGGGCTTCTCCAAAGCTTGTACCTTATTGGAATTGTTTACGGAGATAAAAAAAAATGGTACGTTGGGACCAGCGGATTGGACGTTTCCATAAAAATTAACCACTTGTGATGTTTCTGCCACCATCGGAAGAAATAAAATTGAAATTTTCAATAAAGTAATGAAAAGATTTATACATTGCCATATTTTTCACACAAAAAAAGAAGAAAAAATGCCTCCCTCATCACTTTTTACAGCAGTAAAAGGATAAAAAAACAAAATGTCGCCCTCCCTCATCAATTTTGACAAAAAAGGGCCTGAGAACCAAGTAATTAACTTTGCATGGCCTTACCTCCTTAAATTTTGAAGATCAACCAATCGAATTAACAAAATATCCAATAGTTTGGCAGGTATTAGTGTTGACTTTTTTCACTCTTTAATCAATTGACAGTTTCATCATTAACCAATCAACTTTTATCAGATTCATGTACCGGTATATAATATAAGGAGATAACTAATTTTAATGAAAAAGGCAAATAAAAAGAGAAATAAAGTCAACAGATTAGATTACAGATAAATGGGATAATGCCAGGTGTTTTCAAGGGTAGACACCATTGATGCTATCCTATGCACTATTAAATAGGAGTGAACACCTTGATTACCATGATTTTTACCACTTTTAACACTGCAATTATATCAAGGTAGATAACTCTCTGTTCTTTTTCAGTGCTGAGAATTACAAACAAGTGTCTACAGCTTTACGAGAATTCTCCAGACTTTATAGGTGATAATTATATGGTGATCAAGAAAACAGAAATCTCAGAACTTGAATCTGGTCCAGCTCAAGATGGAAGCACATGTGTGCAATCAAATGGAGGCTCCTTGATCAAGGAATACATTAGACTGTGCTAAATATGGCCTCTCACTATATAATCATGCTCAATTCTAGTAATGGTAGTAAATGTGAAGTTGTCTTGCAATGAACTCTATAGATTTGAATATTGTGTAATGAGAATTCTAACTTATGAGTGATTTCTCATTCAATATGAAGGTCTGTGCATGTTAAATGCCAATGTTTCTGCATGACTTTGGTAACAATTTGCTATTGTATATAAATTCCCAGTTTAGAACAAATTGTATTTATTGTTCATGAAATGAATAAGTATATTTTATATCTTATATGAAAAACAGGAAAATCCAGACTAATGCACCAAGCAAAATAAATTAATTGGTTCTCGGACCACTTTTTCTGAAAAAAAAGATGTGGACAGGCAGGTGGCAATTTTCCCCCTTGTATTAAAGGCAATTAATGAAGCAGGGGGGTTTTGATACAATATTAACTTTTTGGGATTCTAAATTACCCGTATATGAAATAACATGAATGAACTCCAAAAAAGTATAGCATCAAGAGACAATGAACTTGATCATTTCAACTTTCCGTTACATAATGGACATTTTTCCTCATCCAAATATACCAACGGAGAGTAAATCTACCAGGATATCTGACATTAAAGTCTGTTTATAATGACTATCAGTTTGATTCCCATCTAGAGCAGGACCCTGTAACACAGGACATCTGACATTAAAGTCTGTTTATAATGACTCAGTTTGATTCTCATCTAGAGCAGGACCCTGTAACACAGGACATCTGACGTTAAAGTCTGTTTATAATGACTATCAGTTTGATTCCCATCTAGAGCAGGACCCTGTAACACCAAGACATCTGACATTAAAGTCTGTTTATTGAAAAACCCACACATATATTGTTAAGATATTAGGATTAGGAGTAACCCAAATACATGTCTCCGTCCCTGCACTAATATCAGAACATGTTAACTTATTACACATATATTCAGCACATTTTAGTATTTTCTTCTTGCCCAACCTTTAAGGTTTATTTATGTCTGGTTTAATGAGAACATCACATGTGTATTCACTTATTAAATCTTATATTTTTAAACCGAAATGTTTAAAAAAATATGGTATATTTAATGATAAAAAAATGTTTTCTGTTTCAATATTTTTTAAGGGTCTATGACAAAAACCCCCCCCCCCCCCAGACAAAAAGCCCCCAATAATGAAAAGTATAAATTAATGTTTTTTGTGTCTTTGTTTAACTGTTCAGATGTAAAATTTTCATATTTTATAACATGATTCAAGACTTTTTTACCTCTGTATTTTAATTCATTGTACCTCTGTAATTTACCTCCAACCATATTTATATGTTTGTATTTTTGCACACGTTTTGTACCTATTGTACTGCTATTTATGAGTTAACATTATTTTGAATACCATTTTTCATATTAAAGGGGCATTAGCTACGATTTTGACCAAAAAATTATATGCTTTGGAAATTGGTAAATAGCTTTAAAATGATGAAATAAAGGTAAATATTTCTTATTAAACAGCTTATCGAACCATTTTCCGCCTTTTGAAAACGAAAATTACCATCGATTACTTATTTGCTTGCAAGCAAATAATTTGACCTCGCTTTTTCCTTATGCAATTGACCTTATTAGTGACAGGTAAAAACGAATAATTTGTATTTTGTCGCTTATTAACTGCCAACTTGCATGGTACTTTGTCCATAATTAACACTGACTAAAAGCAGATTCACAAAAAATAAGAAATAAGTGCATTGTTGTACTGATTTAATGACGATTCGACAAACTCCGTAAACAATGACGATAATTAATAAGATGGCATTCATTTCTTGATCGATCTCAAAACACGAGCAGTTGCACATTTTTCCCCCGATGTGCGTACATTTCATAACATTTATAAGTTACAGAAACACGTTTTATTAAGGCATCAATCATATCTGATAGTTTTTATGGGTAACAAAAATTTACGATTTGGCAGATAATGCCCCTTTAAGTTATTTTTTTAGCATGAAGATATCACAAAAAATCGAAGAATTTGTTTAAGAATTATAATAACCTTCATCAAAGAAAGTAAAAACAAAAATAAAATTGTTTTATCTTAAAAGAATAATTATAGTATATCAAACAAGATGAGTAAATAACTCACTTATAACTTTCAATAACTTCAAAGGTGATAAAGCTTATCAATAAAATATTTTATTTTTTAAATTAATTCTTTAAAATATCTTTTAATATCACCATCATTTTAATATAAAACAAATGTAATAAGATTGTATGATTATTTCATTATTGGGGGTGCTTTTTGTTAGGGGGGCTTTTGTCCTGTTCCCATTTTTTGAGTACTTGAGAATCAATCATGACACATGATAAAGATTATTGTGTATGACGACATGTTAATTGTCAGACTGTATTGTTGGTTTATATTACTGTTTCATGTCTTTCTTGTTGTCTGTATCCAGCTTTTCTACTGGTCAGTCATGTAATTTTCACTGTCAATTTACAGTCACACTTGCCTTGACGGTCACTTCGAATTAGCGGTCACTCGTGACCGAATTTAAATTATTTTTAACTCGGAAAAGGTGTCACCTCACTAATGTGGTAACTCAAAATTTATCTTAATGTATCATTTTACTGGTATTGAACAGTATCTTTTCATCCTAGACTTTGAAAAAATCATCAGTAATTAGCTTTCAAGGTGTTCTCATTACATGAATGTAACAATTAAGCTTTCATATTGTTGAATGTTAACTAATTAAATGTAAATTGTTACAAAAACACAGCAGCATTACAAACCGATAATACTTGTGTCATTATAAACCGGAAATGACAATCAGAATCGGCCAATCTTGAAAATGCTGTCCGTTGTCTTATGCAGTCATTTTTCCTTTGTCCTAAAAGTGACTGTTAAATTTATGTTTGACTGTATTTGCATTACTTGAATACATTTGTTTGTGTCATTTTTGTGAGTACCACCAAACCAGTAAATATACAATATACGTACATTGTCGGTAAATATAAAATTTATTTGTACAAGCTTTAGAAACAGGCTGAATAGCGAGCCTTTGGCGAACTTTTCAGGCCTGTTTCGCAGCGAGTACAAATGAATTTTATAATAACGACAATGTACGTATTTTGTGTTTATCCTGCAATGTCAAAAAAGTCGCAAAACTTGTCAGATTTAAACAAAAACGACAGAAACAAGCGTCATTCATTGCCTTTTATAAATGTTGTCAAGGGTGTCTTCTTCATGGTCCGCGTTACATTAGTACCAGTTTCTTACTTCTGCGCCCTCCGCTCTATACATTGCTACAGGGTACCAGGAAAGTTTATTCGTAGGCTGAAAAGTTTATTCGTATAGTACGAATAATGCAAAAATGTATTCGTATAGCATATTTGTACAGCAAATGTACTGATTGCAGGATAAATTTAGAGCACAACCACCAACCTCTGATTTAGAATGGAAATAATAGAGCAATAATCAAAACAATATATAGCAGTGTTGATGAACATCTTATTTTACACCAATCCACGAACATTTTATTGAAAATAAAAATAATTAATTCAAAAATTTGCACTTCAACATTAACCTTTGCTGAATGATTTTTGTTCTTTTAATATTCTATTTTTGTATTATAAAATTGTCTCCTCTAATGTGGACAGTCAGATTTCCTAATCAGCCATACATATCTTAATGGAATTGAAGACTTATTTGATGTTTTTACTTACTTTAGAAGCTTAAAAATGTAATATTTTTTGTGAAAGCTTTAATATATATTTTCTACTTTGGACTATATTTGTAATGGTTTATTTTTTGTTTTTGGAGTGGCTATAAAATAGCTTTTGAGGTTGTTAAAGGGTTGCTACGCTATTTTTTTCTTAACAAAAAAAAAGAGGAAGAAAAATATTAAAATATTATTGATATTTCACATATTTTGACTTTAATAGTAAATTGTGCCATGTGTGTGATCAATCTTTGTTGTATTGAATTGAATGATAGAGGTAGACCAGACCAATATGAAAATAATATGCACCACCTCAAACCCTGAACATGCAATGCAAATGCAATGCAAAGTTTACTAAACAGTCTTTGATTTGATTTATGATATTTAAAGATTAAAGTTAAATGAACAATATTTTTTTATTTTCAATGCATAATACAGAGACTTGAATTTCTGAGATTCAAAAAAGATGATATTGCTTAAATATAAATTTGTGTTGGTCATTTTTGTGCCTTAATTATTGCACTGTCGCAGGGTTTATTTATAGGAATATACCAACATACTTAATACACTGTTGTAAAATTTGAATATTTGCAAGTTTTCACAAGATTCAAAGAAATAATTTAAAAAATACAAAATAAAATGGCTCATTGTGTACCAACATAAACTTTTGCAGATTATTTTTTTCGCCTGCAAGAGTTATGATAAACATATTTATTTCTGTATATGGTTCACATTTGTATAGTTAAATCCATTGTTAGAGAGTGTGCATGCCTTTTTACTGTCAAGTGTCATAAACCCTTTTTTTTTCACTACCATTTACATCATATGAACCTGAAATTTATGTCATGATTCATCAAACCTGTTTTTTAGAGCTACCTTTAGCGTCAAATTGAAAGAACATTTTATCGTTGACGTTATTTTGAGAAAAATTGATGTGTGAATGGTTTAATATGATACCCATTGCCATCCTTGTGTTACAACTTACTCTCATTGTTTGGTCATATATAATGGTAGACTGTATATCATGTCATAGGTTGTTATTATTCTCTGTCAGCATTTGTATATTGTGTTGTTTATGTTGAGCATGACAGACATATAAGGATCACTCTACTGTACCAGGATATAGGTAGAGGGGGGACATGGGTGGTCAAGTGGTTTAGGACGTTGTCTGCTAACAACAAGCCTAACATGACAGACATATAAGGATCACTCTACTGTATCAGGATATAGGTAGAGGGGGGACATGGGTGGTCAAGTGGTTTAGGATGTTGTCTGCTAACAACAAGCCTAACATGACAGACATATAAGGATCACTCTACTGTACCAGGATATAGCTAGAGGGGGGACATGGGTGGTCAAGTGGTTGAAGACGTTGTCTGCTAACAACAAGCCTAACATGACAGACATATAAGGATCACTCTACTGTACCAGGATATAGGTAGAGAGGGAACATGGGTGATCAAGTGGTTTAGGACGTTGTCTGCTAACAACAAGCCTAACATGGCACGTTAATTCTAGCCCCGATGCCGACCTGAATTGTTAAGGTTTTCAGATGCCTACTAATTGCCGGCAGTTTTACTGGTCAGTCCATTGTGTTTGTCCTGGCTTTCTTCACCTATTAAGTCTAGTACATGTAGTAATGAGATACAGCTGAAACCAAGCTGAAAAAGACAATAAACACCAATAATATTAACCCTAACTGGTCAATTATACGGGCGACACACATGTTTCACGACAGATTCATTTATATAATAAGTGTTTGATATAAGCATGTGTTCATGATAAACTAAGGCATTTATTTTGAGATGATCATATTTTTTACACTCCTTTTGCATGTTTTTGATGATTGAAGTAGAGAAACATAGAGTCATGTAATGACATTTGATGTTGTTATATATTTGTAATACATGTAACTTTTATGTTAAATGTAGCTTATTATCTATCATTGTAAATTATCTCTTCTTGTTGTTACGCAGTTAATTAGGAGATAACTGAATTGTATTTGAAAATTTCACGGCATCAATTGGAGATTTGATGGTGGAAAATTGAGTTTACTGACTAAACGGATATTTGGGACCATGAAATCGACTACTGATGCTGTGAAATTTTCAAATACAATACAGTTATCTCCATTCTAATGTAATCATGTGTACTGCCACATTATTGACAAGATGACGTAAGCGGTAATCGGCAAACATTCTAAAAAATATCTTGTGATATTTCAACCGTGGAATTGATACCTGAAAATTATAACATTGTCCAATCACAAACCAGGAATATTAAACAATTACATTAGAATATCTATTATCCTTCAATGGTGTGATTTTCAATACTAATAAATGGGACAAATAAACAGCTGTGAAACAGGCCAGTAAAGCTCATCAGAGGCTTGCTTTTCTAACTATTTCTAAAGCTTGTAAATTTAATTGTACTTGTATTTTTTTGTAAATTTTATATTTTCTGACTTATGCATTGTATATTATCAAGAATGATATGAAAAACTATCCTAAATTTGTACATGTAACAATGGTATGTAATACATTGTACTGACCTTATCTTGACCTCAATAAACATACAATTGTTGATATGGTCTTCATTCAAGCTAGAATCTCAGGCTTAGTATATCAATTGTCAATTTGAGATATGGTTTAAAAGTACATGTCTTAAGGATTTATACATACAAAAGACTTATACTCAGGTAAAATATATACATTATATAGCAATAGGTATCAGAAAAGGGGTGGGTGGGCATAGCAGGATGAAATGTTTGCCTGATTATAAAAGTTCAGTCAAATGATTAACATTGGCCTACATAGAGTGACTTAACCTAATAGAAGACACATACGTTTTGGGGTTAAAGAACCCATCTATGGGTTGAATATTTATTTTCTTTGATCTATGAGGATAGAAATTGATTCATATGGAAATATATATTGGAGTTGCAAGTATTTGCCCCACCTTGGCTATAAAATATTTCATGTTCCTGGGGAATTAACTCCTTCTTTCCACACATTCAAAAATAAAGTTGTGATTCTCATGCGAGATAAATGATTATTAGATCTAAGTGATGGATCATGTGTCCACACTCATTTGATGTAGCCATATGTTTACTGTACTGGTCTTGCTGCAGCTTTCATATTTAATTTGATAGAACAAGAGCTTCATAGATTTGCTACAGCAATTTTGTTTACTATGTGATGCCTAGCATCTTTAATGTAAGCAATGTCGGTGCAAAGTTTGGTAGAGTTAAGGAAGGGATACAGTAATCTTGTCATATACACCAACAGCAATAAAGGTTTGTCTATAATGTATTTAATCAATGGATTTTTTTTTAATGAGATTAGGAGAATCTTGTATTTGTTTTTGCCTGTATTGTAATTTTATGCAAAATTTGTATCATAAACTGCAATTTGCTTTTATACTTGTGTAAATATGTAAATCTATTTTATTGGATTGTTGTAACGAAAGTAAAAAAGCTATCAAATATTTGGGGGGATTAATAGAAAAAAATAAATATTAAAATAACTCATCATATATTGACATTGTTGTTATTTTTTTAGCTGGTAATCACCATACCTCATCTGGGCCGTCATGTTCATGATCTATGGTAGTTGGATTTATAACTACCTATGCAATCGGTGCCTATCATCACTAACGATGTGAGTTCGAACCCCACTCAGGTGAGGCGTGGTTTGCTCCACCAATAAAACAGACCGCCATGATATAACTGAAATATTGTTGAAAGTTAAACACCATAACACTAACCAATACCTCATCAACATAATACAAAATAAAATCAAGACAAGTTATCAGAACATATTATTCTTCCATTGTGCTCCTCAGACAATCTCCACACAACAACATTAAACTAAACATTGTATTGTCTAAAATAAAACAAATGTTCTCCTACAAAAACTACACAACAATATGAATAAAAGTTTGCAGGAATTAGCTATGGATGATAAAAAAACAATTGTTCTCCTTTGACAAGCTCCCGCCAATATGAACCAAAAGATTGTATTGGCTAAACAACAAATGATCTCCGGTGAAAACCACTACCAAGTATGTACCAAAAGTTTGCCTAATATAATACAATTGTTCTCCTTAGAAAACCTCTGTTATTATGAAAAGAAAGTTTAAAACAGTGATGGTCATCAATTCTACCAATATCAACAAAACTATTCTAACATGACTGCTGTTTTTGGCTTTGTAAGCAAAAGGGTATCAAAATCCCCGATTTATTACGACTTGCCCATATTAAAATTTCCAACAAACTTACCCCTTCCATAAATTATTTCTTAAATTTACCGTATATGTCCTATTAGAATAGAAATAAATTATGGAAGGGGTGAGTTTGTTGGAGATTTTAATATGGGTAACATTATCTGTGCAAATTTTATGCAGATAATGTTGCCCATATTAAAATCTCCAACAAACTTACCCCTTCCATAAATTATTTCTTAAACAATCGCCTCTCGTATTAACTGAACTCAATGAACACAGTAAACAAGCACGAAATATTATGTTGGAAATCCATGTCCTAGCTTGGGACAGTCACAAAAATGTGACAGGTCTAAATCGGTCAATTGGATCTCAACTTTCTCTTTAAATAACATAAATGTTATTCTTAGACAACCCAAGAAAAATGTGAGCCGAAAGTTTGTAATATTACCTCAAAAGTTCTACTTGGACAACACAAATATGAACCGGAAGTTTGCAGGAATTAGCTATGGATGAGCAATTTTTCAGCCATATCATGACGAGAACAAGTTAATCTTCAATGATCATGAGATGGTGATGAGCATAGTACCCGATTTGTGGACCCCCCCTTTTTTAACTCACCTGGCCATAGGCCATGTGAGCTTTTGTCATGGGTAAGCGTCCGTCGTCCGTCCGTTAGCTTTTCACATTTAACTCTTCTTCTCTGAAACCGCTGAACAGATTTCAAACAAACTAGCCATAAATGTTCATTGGATGGTCCTCTACCAGATTTGTGTTTTTGGTGTAGATTGAAAATTCAACATGGCCGCCAGTGCCAATAACGTGTTCTGATTGGTTGAAACCTTGAAATCTTCTTGTCAGAAACCACTAGACCAATTGAATTGTGACTTTGCAGGAATGATCATTGGGTGGTCATGTACTAAACTTGTGAATCGTTTGCCGATCGGAGATTCAAGATGGCCGCCATGACGCAACTTAGTTTTAACATAGGACCCTATGAACAAAATGTTTAAAAGTCTTTAACTCTGAAACCAATAAGTCAATTTAAAACAAACATGGCATGAATGGTCCTTAGGGGGTCAACTTTCAAAATTATGTGCAGTGACCCCGACCTCCATCCAAGATGGCCGCCATCAACGAACATAGTTTTAACATAGCACCCTATGGGGAAAATGTTTAAATTTTTTTTCTGCTGAAACCAGTACGCCAATTTAAAGCAAACATGGCATGAATGGTCCTTAAATGGTCAACTTTCAAAATTATATCCAGTGACCCAGACCTCCATCCAAGATGGCCACCATCAGAGGACATAGTTTTAACATAGCACCCTATGGGAAAAAAATGTTTTCAAATCTTCTCCTCTGAAACCAGTAAACCAATATAGTAAACATGTCATCGATGGTCCTTAGGTGGTTAGCTTCCACAATTGTGTTCAGTGACCCCAATCTCGGTCCAAAATGGCCGCCGTCAGCGGACATAGTTTTAACATAGGACCCAATGGGATAATTGTTTAAAAGTCTTCTCCTCTGAAACCAGTCAGCCAATTTAAAGCAAGCATGGCATGGATGTTCCTTGGGTAGTATATACTTTCAAAATTGTGTCCGGTGACCACAACCTTCATCCATGATGGCTGCCATGAATGAACCCTATGGGATTTGAATAGTAACTTAGATGTATTCGGCATGCAGACATTCTTAAGAGGACTTATTTATATCAGGTGAGCGATACAGGCTCACCTGAGCCTCTAGTTTTTATTTTTTAATTCATCACTTTTGTGGGACGTTTTCGTTATAAACAGTGTTGAACAAATTCAAACATTACCAAAAACTCAAAAACCCTCCTCTAGTCTATTATAAGATAGCTGTATAGACTAGACGAGGGTTTTTATGTTTTTAGAAATAGGCTTATATCGATCTCGGATTGAGTTTTTGAAAACGTCCCACAAAAGTGATGAATTAAAAAAAAAAGGGATGTCCACAAATCGGGTACCTATGGTGATGAGGTCCGTTTTGTACTATAGACCAACAGACTGAGTTGGATTTTTATAACGTTAGTTCACTGAAACAAAAGTCCGCGGGTAGACATGTCGCTCCACTTGGACATAATATTCTGATTCCGAGCCAACCAGTCTTTTCCCTTTCACCTTAATGCTGTGTGCTTAGCGAAGAAGCAACAAATACCAATTTTATAGTCTTTGGTTTGACTCGCGATCTACCGCACTCGAGGAATTTGAATTTGAATTTGAATCTTGGTATTTAACGCCACTTTCAGCAATATTTCAGCTATATCATGGCGACCAGTTTTAGTGGTGGAGGAAGCCGGAGTCCCCGGAGAAAACCACCGACCATGGGCAATCAACTGGTAAACTTTATCACTTGCGGTTGCGAGTCGAGTGTACCCTTTTTTGTAATTTACAAAGCCGGGCGCGAACCAACGCCGTATTGGTGATAGGCTTGTATGAGTTGTTAGATCCAGCGACCTAACTCATTGAGCCACCCGGGCCCCTCGCACTCGAGGAGAGCACGCTAACCATTACGTATACGCCATCGATGTGGTTCAATCATGTTTAGATAACAACACAGTAATATAAACCGGACGTTTGTATTGGCTACAGAAAATCATGTATACAATGAAAACGTAGTTATCCAGTTTAGTATGGAAGAACCACCAGGTACGACGAACAAGTTTGGTTAGCATACTATAAATGTCCCGCTGAGAATACTACACAAATAGAAACCGAAAGTTTGGATAAAATAAAACATATGTTCTGCTTGGAATACCACACACTAATGTGAACCGAAAGTTTTGCTAAAATAAAATGGAAGACAAGGAATAACACAGACACACCATGAGAACAGTTCCAAAATATATTACCGGTAGTTAAAAGCAGCAACAGAAACAAAATTAAAACATGACCACCGAGTCACTTCCCTGGCTTGGTACAGACACTTCAATACAAAGTGACAGGTTCAAAGTATTAAGGGCACAACCCTCCCATGTAATTGATTTGATTTTTTTGTGTTTCTAACGCCACTTTCAGCAATATGTCAGCTATATCATGGCGACCAGTTTTAGTGGTGGAGGAAGCCGGAGAGAACCACCGATCATTGGCAAGCAGCTTTAGTGGTGGAAGAAGCCGGAGTACCCGGAGAGAACCACGGACAAGCAACTGGTAAACTTTATCACTTGCGGCGAGTCGAGTGCACCTTTTTTGTAATTTACCACGCCGGGCGCGAACCCACGCCGTATTGGTGATAGACTTGTATGAGTTGTTAGGTAATCCAACTACCTAACTCATTGAGTCACCCAGTCCCTCTCGTGTAACTGAAATGATGCGGCCATACAATGGTTTCTAGGTGTGAGTAAGTGTCTACCATAACATATAACTAGGTAAAGAGCGCCAAGTTCTACGAATGAACCTTAAACAGTCGTGCAGACTAATTATTTTTTATGTAGATTTGCTGTGAGAAAACGAAAATGTAGGTAAGGGCGCACCTCAAGATATCATGAAAATTCTCCTACATACACAATTTTAGTTGCAGTAAGCTATAGTTTGGTGTGTTTGCAAAACTAATTGATATCAACATCTGTACCAAAATTCATTTTTCTATGACATTCAGAACATGGTTGCTTTATAAGGATGCATCTCAGTAGCCTACATCGTGTTCGCCCATAAAAATGGTGTTTGGTTCATTGGACCATTAATTAGGGAATCATTGCCATATTCTTCAGAGTAAAATATATATTATCTGATGGACAAGATGTTATTCTACACCCTTTTGTTATAACTTCTAGTTATAAAAACCCATTAGAAATTTATTTCTGCTATGTATTATATATACCATGGATCTTACGAATTAACTTATTTAAAACAACGAATCAGAAGAGCAATAGAACACTTTGGTCTTTCCAATACCTCGGGAAAATATTTTGATCTATTGCCTGCACTCCCATTAAATAACTGTATACTATTTCATCATTTCAAAGCTATTTACCAATTTCCAAAACATATAATTTGTTGGGGTCAAAATCGTAGCTAATGCCCTTTAACTTTGAATGTGACATCTTAAGGTGCATTTTTCAATTCTGTCTTATTATTTTTTTGTGTGTGTTAAATTGTAAACAAAATTAAAACTTTTTGTCGGTAAATTTCTTTATAGGGATATGTAGTGAAGATGAAAAGGAATTTAAGTTTTATTAAATTAAAACATCTGAATTTCTTTATCTGAAAAAAAGTTTCACGAGGAGCCATAAAATAACAACTGAAGCGTGTTTTGAATTATGAATACTGATTAATCGTAACTAGTGTAAACAACCGATTGTTGTACTTTCTTAATGGCGGACGATAGTAACGCCACATAGTGTCCACGAAAGATAACTCTAATCACCGATTTCTGAAAACGTCTATAAGACCTTTTCATTCTTAAAAACATGGGCGCGGCCATTATCGACTTCCGAGTGTGTCCGCCATTAGTAATATACAAAAATATTATGTTCTCGGGGTTTATCGATACGTTAATGTATGGTTTCTCTAGTACATGTGTCACAATATATTGTTATTTCGGCTTGAAATTCAATGATAACACCTGCTGTGAAGTGATTTGTAAACGGAGATATAATGACAACAAATAAATTACCTTGTATGTATTATTATTTTTTTTNTTCAAGCATAAGAAAAAAGGGGTAATCATATTAATATTTTGTATGAAATTAAAAAGTAAATATATAAATTATAATATACGCTTTTTGAAATTATGACTATACGATTTAAAGTGAAGACTTGTAAACATAGATACAAAATGCAACTATTTTGCGTTTTCGAATTTCAAGCCGTCTTCAAGTTGTGTCCTTTGCCAGGTTGATCACGGTGGTTATAAAAAAAATATGTATGTCGTGGGAATATTTTCTAGCTTGATCGGAATTATGTTGTCTTGTGATATACAGGATGTACCCAATATACAGGAACACCCCCTACTGTGAAGCAATCTATTTTGAGATGCCATTCAATAAAAATAACAACCTGACCATATTGTTGCATAATAAGAATAAAAAGTAGATAAGAAATTGAAATTTTAGAAGATATTTATACACATTTATAAGAACAAAATATATAAATTTATTTTTTAAGTACAAATAAATTGGAAGATGGCTTGAAAATCGAAAACGCAAAATAGTTGCATTTCGTATCTATGTTTATAAGTCTTAAAGTGAAGTAATAATGATAAAAAGTGTGCCTAACTGATAAGAAAGAACTCGTACATTTTTGTAACCTATAAAAAGTATCAGATATGATTGATGCCTTAATAAAACGTGTTTCTGTAACTTATAAATGTTATGAAATGTACGCGCATCGGGGGAAAGGCCTGCAACTGCTCGTGTTTTGAGATCGATCAAGAAATGGACGTCATCTTATTAATTATCAACATTGTTTACGGAGTTTGTCGAATCGTCATTAAATCAGTACAACAATGCACTTACTAGTATTTCTTATATTTTGTGAATTTTAGTGAGTGTTAATTACATGTATGAACAACGAACCATGCAAGTTGGCAGTTAATAAGCGACAAAATACAAATAAGTAATCGATGGTAATTTTCGTTCTCACAAGACGGGAAGTGGTTCAATTAGCTGTTTAATGTGAAATATTTACCTCTATTTCATCATTTTAAAGCTATTTACCAATTTCCAAAACATATAATTTTTTTGGTCAAAATTGTAGCTAATGCCCCTTAATGTGTTAAATTGTAAAACAAATTAAAACTTTTTGCCAGTCAATTTCTTTATAAGGATCTGTGTTGAAGATGAAAAGGAATTTAATTTTTATCAGATTAAAACATCTGAATATCTGAATTTCTTTATCTGAAAAAAAAAAGTGTCATGAGGAGCCATAAAATAACAACTGAAGCGTGTTTTGAATTATGAATACTGATTAATCGTAACTAGTGTAAACAACCGATTGTTGTACTTTCTTAATGGCGGACGATAGTAACGCCACCTAGTGTCCACGAACGATAACTAGGTAATCACCGAGTTCTGAAAACGTCTAAATATAACTTCAATTATAGCATAATGAATCCACGGGCTGATCATCCTGCAGAGAGCACAAGATTTTCAGATTTGTGATTAATTGGGTCACATGTCTGTTAACTGGCACCGTCCCTTGGTTCTTCCTGCTTGATTTGATTTGATTTGATTTTTGGTGTTTAACGCCACTTTCAACAATATTTCAGCTATATCATGGCGACCAGTTTTAGTGGTGGAGGAAGCCGGAGTATCCGGAGAGAACCACCGACCATGGGCAAGCAACTGGTATAACTTTATCACTTGCGGTTGCGAGTCGAGTGCACCTTTTTTTGTAATTTACAAAGCCGCGCACGAACCCACGCCGTATTGGTGATAGGCTTGTTAGTCCATGATTCCTCTGCCGTTCGACGACTATTTACATCTTGTAAATAGTCGTCGAACGGCAGAGGAATCTCGGACTATAGGCTTGTATGAGTTGTTAGTTCCTGCTTGATGACCACCCTATGAAATGAATGACTTATTAATACAATGTATATTTTAATCGATATTTTTATTTTTGTCTTTTTGATACTGTTACTATAGTCACAAAACTGACGTGGCCCATAAGTTCATCCTAATGGCATCGACCCTTGGTGCTTCAAGAAGTCATACTATTTCTTTTTTTTTTTTTTAGATACATTTTATTTCCTCCTCAATTGTTAGAGGGATCCACCTAAGACTATGGCTCTAAACTAGTGGCGAAAACGTTAGTGCTGTTGGTTTGTTCCCCCGTGAACTGTTTTCTTTTTCTCATTGCTTGTTATGTTATAACACAATTGTAATAAATGCTCATATTGTAAATGCCCCCTGTGGGCCCTTGATTGGTGAATTAATAAACTTATGACTTATATGTGAAAAAAGAAAATGTATTACACAGTGATAGTGGTTTTTCTTTTTCTTTTTGTTTTTGTGCACAATGTGCTTAAATATATACAATGTATCATACATTTATGTATAAGAATAAGAATAAGAATATGTATTATTCCAATCAATGGGCCCACAATAGCCAATAGGGGAAAACAAATTGCATACATTGATTATTGTCATTGGAGGCAATTATACATATATATATAAACATAAATACAATGTTTCTTATCGGGTTCAGAGCCTTGAAAATTTTAATTAATAATATAAACAGAAAGAGGAAAACATATTTCAGTATCATAAACCCTGTTGCAGTTTTCTTGTCTCAAGGCACTCCTTTATATATTTTCCAAAAATATTGATTATTGAACGATCTTCATTGGTAAATAAATAATAGAATTTTGATATATCTGACATATTATTGAAATTAGACCATAATTCTGAAATTTTCTGATAACAAATCTTCCTACTATTATTATATATGGGGCAATCGATTAAAAAATGATATTCATCCTCAATTTTTTGTGTTATGCACAGTTTACATAATCGTTCTTCGGTTTCCAAGTTTTTATATCTACCAATTTCAATCATAAGAGGATGTGCACTAATCCTGATTTTACAAATTGCCTGTCTTACTTTGAAATCATTAAGAAATGTATATTTTTCTCTAATAAAATGTTCCTTGAATGTAAAATATGTACGGAGTTTGCCCTTTTTGTCTTCATTTATACATTCGTATACAATCAATATACATCATATTCAACTGAAAATCGAAATTGCAAGATATTTAACCTAGAAATGAAAGAAAATGTGACAAATGTCAGTCCGGCCTTATTGAAGATGAGATTCATTATTTCTTGTTGTTCAAAATTTAGTCAAGAGCGAGATATTTTATTTAAATTTATTTCTGATAAAGTTCAAAATTTTTCATTAATTGATTATGAAGGCCAATTTATTTATTTGATGTCTTCTGAAGACAAGAATACTTTGAATGCTGTTGGTAAATTTATCAGAGATAGCCTTAATTAATCTCGTCAGTAAACATGCAGTACATTTTAATAATGTTTACTGTTTATTATTTTGTATATCTTCTTTATTTATGCAATCAATGTCTTTCCTGTCATTACATGTATTTCTTGATGCCCTTAGTGGGCCCTTGATTGGCAATAAAAATATGTTTATGTTTATTCATTAT
The DNA here is from genome assembly GCA_002080005.1 of Gigantidas platifrons. Taxonomy (NCBI): domain Eukaryota; kingdom Metazoa; phylum Mollusca; class Bivalvia; order Mytilida; family Modiolidae; genus Gigantidas; species Gigantidas platifrons. Next base: position 38,317 of record MJUT01054493.1, read on the forward strand.
CATACTCATTTTATTAATGTACGTCATACTGACTTTATTAATGTACTAATGTCGTATCTCCTTATTATTATATTGGGCCTTTGACAGTTACTGTAACTGTGTTTGTGCTAATAAATCTATAGGGATGTTCGCCGTGATGTCACAGGTTTTAAAATTTACCTGTGTGGTGGTCAGGAAATCAAAAATTTCGCTTGTCTTTCAATGAAGGCTCAACTTTAAATTGTCATTATTATTTTGTTATTTACGATAATTTAATAATTCTTTCAGAAATGAAAATTATATAGCGATAATTTATTCACATCGAAGGTTTGATAAAAATATTCAGAATAAAAAGATTGGAAATTCAATCTTGTTTTGTTTAGTTTTGAAGCGTAAATATGCACTATTTCATATTAGAATTATGAATTTATCATATCAAAATAAAAAAAATGTAAACTGACAGACCAAATATGAATTTTCTTAAGTCTCTAAAACAATTAACAGAACCAAAATTGGTTTGGAAATAAAAAAGTTATAAAAGTTTAAAAATTGGTTACTTTCCTGTCAATTACGTTATTGTCTCACTGCCAACCAATTATTTGTTTAATGACATGCAAATTAGTGAATATGACATCACTAATGAGATTGACGAACATTCCTATTGTCTATTGTCTTATATCATTTTTGCAATGTTTTCCAAAAATCAGTGAAATTCAGTGACTTTTAAATGTGAGTTTCAAATTAACGTTAACAAATTAATTTTATGTTGTATTGTTTATAGGTCTTGCCGACTGTAAATAAAGCTTATTTGATTTGATTTGTAAAACAAAATTGCGGGAAAAGTCCATTCGGAAATATCTGTTTTTTTTTAGTTCCAAACGGGGGGCACCTGTTCATCGAGGTCATCTAGACGCTTACTTTCAGCGAAGAATGAATCGAAGCGTATCAATGATGTGGATGATCTTGTTTACATGTTGCTAACGTGAGAATAAAAGTTGAACGACCAGATTTTGCATTTAAACTTAGATAGATAAGAAATTTGACAGCCTTACAAGAATTATCAATATGTATGCTAATCACAGCAACCAGAAATTTGACGAAATAAGGGGAGATATTCGCGATATAGCACAGAGTGGAAAGTATTACTGCACGCACGAGATAGCTAGAGAGTTGTCGAACATACAAAATGGATTAGATCATATAAAACTAGACAACAATATATCATCCACGTCAAAGTTTAAAGGAAGCCCTGCTATAAATACTTATACGAGTAAGTCATAAAACCTCTTTATTATCAAACCATATATAAACAAAAATACTTATTTTAAAATTAACACAAAAAACCTACCAAATCACATTCTGTCATTTTTTCATAGCACATACAGATTATACCACAAAAACAAACTTGTAGCTTGAAATACATATCCAGATATTGTAACTCCAAAAGTTGTTAATGTGACTAATAATTTATTTTGATACTTTTACTTTACTTTAAAAAGCTTGCTCATCTGGATCGTACACAAGGAATTCTCTTTCCCAGCGTGACCTCACATTATGTAATTGACCAATCAATGAATAGCATTTGTATGAAAATATAAATAAAATTTCCCATTGGAATAAACGGAAAATCCTGAGGATAACTGCTGCCTTCCATCTCCTTCAATTAAAAGATTGATTGATTTATTTTTGGTGTTTTAATGCCACTTTCAGCAATATTTCAGCTCTATCATGGCGACCAGTTTTAGTGGTGGAAGAAGCCGGAGTACCCAGAGAGAATCATCGACCATGGGTAAGCAACTGGTGAACTTTATCACTTGCGACTGTGAGTCGAGTGCACCCTTTTTTGTAATTTACGAAGCTGGGCGCGAACTCACACCGTATTGGTGATAGGCTTGTATGGGTTGTTAGGTAAGCCAACTACCTACATCATTGAGCCACCTTTCAATTAAAAGAAAAATGCCAGAATATCCTGATGAGAGAATACCTCTTGTTGCATATTAAGCTGACCATGAATATTTTAACTGTACAATTTGAATTTCTAAGAACACCATTCCAACCACAACCAGATATTTTCCCCTCATTTTTGTCACAAGCATTACAAAAGAAACTGATTATTTATCAAGATTTACCACAGTGTTGATTGACCCACGATTTAGCTGAAAGTGAAGTTAAACACTCATAATACAACCCAACTCTAAGTTCAAATTTTTAGACTCCAAGCATTAATTATGTCCCCCAAGCAAAGTTTGGGAGACATATTGTGTTTGCTCCGTTTCTTATTATTATTCTTCTTCCTCTTTCTTTCTTTCTTTCTTTCTTTCTTTCTTCCGCCAAAAGTTTGTCTGACACATTTCTCGGAGATGCCTTGATCAAACTTTATGAAACCTTGTAGGAATATCATATGCCATGTGAAGTTGTGCCTTTAAGGGTTGATTTTTTCAAAATGGCTGCCGTTGCCATGGAAACGGCCAAAATGCCAAAAAATTGAAAAACACAAAAATGATCATAGCAGGTTACTCGCCAAACAGAAAGCTTGATAGGAACAACATCCACATCTAGTGGAACGAGATAAGCTAAAAAAAAATCAGAATCGGTTGGACAAACTTTCCTGCAGTTGCCATGGAACAAAAAAGGGGGGATTTAAAAATTTGTTGGATTCCTTTCATCAAACTTCATGAAACTTTGTAGGAATATCCACCGTAGTGTGTGGCAGCTTTTGGGGGGGTTGAAAAAATTCAAAATGGTGGCCGTTGCCATGGTAACCAAGGTACAAAATGGCCGCCAAATACATAAATCCTCCGATTTGGGCGAAATTTGGTTTCCAAGTAGATTATGATGTTGCCAAATGATATTCATCGTTGGTTTGCTATGGTGGCCATTTTGAATCCAAGATGGCCACCAAAATAAAAAAATCCTCCGATTTGGGCGAAATTTGGTTTCCAAGTAGATTATGATGTTGCAAATTGATATCTACCGTTGGTTTGCTATGGTGGCCATTTTGAATCCAAAATGGCTGCCAAAATACAGAAATCCTCCCGATTTGGGCGAAATTTGGTTTCCAAGTAGATTTTGATGTTGGGAATTGATATCCATGGTTTGGGAGCCATATTATGATCATATCTTGTGTATTGTTCGTTTGGGGGACATTTGTAATGCTCTGCGTTACAGTAACTAATATTTTTTATTTCATTTTGCTGTGTGCCATTTGCTTGTTTTGTCTGACAGTGCCATTCGTGGGTATTCAAGATTATTCATAATTACATTAATTTTTGGGGGGCCCGGGTGGCTTAATGAGTTAGGTCGCTGGATCTAACAACTCATACAAGCCTATCACCAATACGGCGTGGGTTCGCGCCTGGCTTTGTAAATTACAAAAAAGGGTTCACTCGACTCGCAACTGCAAGTGATAAAGTTTACCAGTTGCTTGCCCATGGTCGGTGGTTCTCTCCGGGTACTCCGGCTTCCTCCACCACTAAAACTGGTCGCCATGATATAGTTGAAATATTGTTGAAAGTGGCATTAAACACCAAAAATCAATCAATCAATCAATCATTCATTTTTGTTTCATTTTGCTTTGTGTCATTTGCTTGTATTGTCTGACAGTGCCATTCATGGATATTCAAGATTATTCATAATTAAACTGACCATGAATATTTTAACTGTACATTTTGTATTTCTAAGAACACCATTCCAAGAGTCAAGTAGTCTTACAAATTACACTGCATTAGTATATCTAACATTACTACTAATAACAGGCAAAAATTGACAACCACAAGGCTCACATCACAAGAATGGTTGAATTTCAAGTAATCATGAACATTTTTATTCATGCTGTCCTCCAAGACCAAGTTAGTAATCAACTTATTTTTATTTAAGATGGTCCTCCAGAATCCAGATTTGTTAATAATCAGCTTTTATTTCATTTTTTATTTAAGCTGGTCCTCCTAATTTAGACAAAGTCAGTTATCACCTATCACAGCTGAAGAATGTCATGGATATTGAGAATCTACAGGGTAAACAAGAAAACCAGTTACGAGAACGACACCATTGGGCTGTTCAAAATTTACGTGGAATTCAGCAGGTAAAATGAAATTTTAATCTATTCTGTAATGTAATCAAGTTACTCTGACTGAATTTTCATCTACCCTTTTCACAATATACTATACTTTATTTAGCTTTTGTATATATTATCTATATTGCTACTAATTTCATTCCATTAATTAAGAACTACATAACTCCTTTTGACTGCTGATAAACATTGTATGGGCGATAAGGAATACATTTCAACTTGAATATGAAACAGTCCTGAAATCAATCACTTTACCCTGATGATAGAACTAACAACAGTCCTGAAATGCTACATTTTACCTTGAAGATAAAACTCACAATCTTGAAATCAGTCAAATTACCTTCAAGATAAAGCTCACAACAGTCATGAAATCCTCTAATGCACCCTAAAGATGAAACTCACAAAAATCCTGAAATGCTACATTTTAGCCTGAAGATAAAACTCACAACAGTTCTGAAATCCTACACTTTACCCTGAAAATGAAACTCACAACAGTCCTGAAATCCTACACTTTACCCTGAAGATAAAACTCACAACAGTTCTGAAATCCTACACTTTACTCTGAAGATGAAACTCACAACAGTCCTGAAATCCTACACTTTACCCTGAAGATGAAACTCACAACAGTCCTGAAATCCTACACTTTACCCTGAAGATGAAACTCACAACAGTTCTGAAATCCTACACTTTACCCTGAAGATGAAACTCACAACAGTCCTGAAATTTTACACTTTACCCTGAAGATGAAACTCACAACAGTCCTGAAATCCTACACTTTACCCTGAAGATGAAACTCACAACAGTCCTGAAAT
>MJUT01054493.1:60647-73806 GCA_002080005.1 Gigantidas platifrons
CTGAATCTATAGTTCTCTGTGTGATGTTTTGTTGACGGTTGTTTGTCTTTTAATATTTTTCTTTCGACTTTTGAATTCTCTGTCCTTCTTCAATTTTCAGTTTCTGATTGCCCCCTTATTAAGTTCAACCATTTACTGCACACATGTATTTACCACAAAGAGACGACTTTTCTTTCCTTATCTTCAATTTTCCTTTCTTGGCTGGGGACGTTACTATTTCCCTATCATATAGCTTTTACCTTTTTCAGTTTGTTCGTTTTGTACCTGTTTGTTTGTGATACTGTTTTGGACTATAATGACCATAATCTTATGAACCAAGCATACCATTTTTATAAGTTATTGAAAACTTTTACTTAATTTCATTACTGTTATAACTATTTTTTGTAAATACAATTCTATGTGGAGGGATTTCATAAAAGGTATTTCCCGTTCATGTTTCTATGGCGATGTTGTTAACACATTATAGTTAAAATCTGACACATCTTAACTAATAAGGGCCGTCGTGATCGTATGGTAGTTGGTTTGGTTTTGTCTTTATGGTGTTTAACTCCACTTTCAACAATATTTCAGTATCGTGGCAGTCAGTTTTGTTGGCGGATGAAACCAGAGAACCCAGAGAAAACCACTGACCTGTTGCAAGTCATTGGCCAAATTTATCACAGATGTTGTATTGTGTTGAGTACACCTCGCCTGAGTAGGATTTGAACTCACAACATCAGTGGTGATAGGCTTTGATTGCATAGGTAGCTGTAAATCCAACTGCCATATGATCACTGCAACGACGGCCCCATATGATAGTTGGATTTACAACTACCTGTGCAATCAGTGCCTATCACCACTAGCGTTGTGAGCTCGAATCCCGCTCATGGTGAGGTGAACTCGATGCAGTCGGTGACTTGCGAAAGGTTAGTTGTTTTCTCCGGGTACTCCAGTTTCCTCCACCAATAAAACTGACCGCCACGATATAACTGAAATATTGTTGAAAGTGGCATTAAACACTATAATCCCCCCTTAAACTATTGACATATCTTATTCTTAAAATAGGAAGCACTTGCATTACCTTCTCATTTTAATAAGAGGGGATGTTTGGCCCATAAAACTAGTTTAAAATCGCCACTTTTTATTGAAGTACCTGTACCTAGTCGGGAAAATGAGCAGTCATATATTTTTGTGTTGGGTATCGATTATACATACAATTCTATGATATTTCTATTAGATTTTGGAACTATTCAAGCAGTTATAGTTTACTCTTTAGTCCAAAGTTTCTTAGCTAAAAATATAGAATCTGCTGATACAACTGTCAATTTAATAAGTACATTTTTATTTTGCTGAACATTATATTGCTATATTAATTATTATCAGAACTAAGGATTTTCACCCTAGGGGATAAATGACCTGAACAGATTTTGGATATGTCCTTCTCTTGTTCTCTAAGACTTTTAAAATTATTTAGTTTTCCAATACTTTGACCGAGCGTTCCTGGTGAAGGTTATTCCAAGCTAGGATCTAGATTTCAATCGGAATATGTTGTGGTCTTTTTTGTGTTCAGTGATATCGTTGGTCTGTCCTTCGAAATACGGCTTTTGATTACCCCTTTGGTATCTTCAGACTTTTCCTGAGGTGAGAGCTAGGTAGTTTTTTTTGTTTTTGTAATTTGTTTATTTTTAAAGAAAAGCAGAGGCAGATACAAATACAGAAAAACACATGTGATGTGCATATACAATTTTTCCTAAACAAAAGACATTTAATTAATAAAACCAAGGATTTATATTGTATAAATCCTTGATAAGACCAACATTTTGTAACACTACACTCAAACGCCAAGGAGATTTTCAAATGGCAACCACTTTTTACATATATATTCTTTTTGTGTAGAGGATAAGAAATTGATGGTTGTCTTTTCTATTTTAATACAATATTTCAGGTATTTTATACCACCATTTATACTGGGCTTATCACCCAAACATCTACATTTATATAAATAATACTTTAAAATCAAAATGACATGGTTAATAGTGTTAGGTAGTTGTTCGTTTGTTAATATTGACCGTATTTGTGACCATCACTGCTTACATTTTCTTTTCGTGGCAAACATAACTGCCATTAATAATTGCCGTATAAGACAGATAACATATATTTCATTCGACTTTGTAGCTATGGTAACGTTAGAAGGATCACTAACTAAATCTGACATCGTGGACAATTTGTACTATTTATTTAACCGATCCATTATTTGTTTGTATTGGTCCATTAAATGACCATGATATATATTATTTGTCTTTCCATCATGTTTTAACATGGCAGATAAATTTCTAATGTTTTATTGACAAAAAACATAATTATTACATTTTACATATTCCGGAGCCCGTGAGTTCACATCCTGTCGTTAGTGGCGTTCTGGTTTTCAATCTTTTGTTTTCTGGTTACAGTTTATAGTTTCTGATTATCCCTTTCGTGCCTTTGGTATTTTTAAAACTTTCCCAACACACAAACCATGAACTTAAAATGGTTGTTGACGAAATAAAACATTCGTACTTTAAATATTTAAACTGTAATAATTAATATCCGCGGCATTATGTCATTGATCTGTGTATACATGTAAAATCAATACTGACTGTAAGGATTTATCATACCCAGTAGTCTTAGAATGACAGCTTTATATACATGTGATATTAAAGTGTTAATATTCACCTGTTATCATGAATAGATTACTTTTTGAATCTTGATTTGGTCCATTAAATATTAATGTCATGAATTAAACGTATACTTGTAGACAAGGACGTATATTTAACGTCCTTGTTGTAGATAATATAAAGCAAAATGTTAGATTTTAACACAAACATTTGGTAGTTGTTAAGACTGGCATGGTTCTTTACTAGTTGTGTTAGTGCTATGTTTTTCTACAGAGCCTGACATTTTTTTTTCACACGAATCAAAGATAATTTTTTTATTACATAAAAATCGGAATTTGTTCTTCAGATACTACCAAAATAAAAAATGGTATGTTATTATTAGTACTAATAAAATGATTGTATGCCTCCGAAATACAGCAAAGTATTAAATGTATACCTCATGAGAAATGCACCTTTGTACAATTTAATATTCTACTACTTATACAGAAGGTTTTAAATGCAGATAATAGAATTGTTAAAATACAAAAGTTTCTATTGAACTAAATATAGATTATATTAGGAGAACAAAGCGTTGTAGTGATATAGATTTTAGCCTGATTAATACTTTATACGGTAGTTAGTTGGTAACGGACAACAAGACAGTCAATAACTAACAGGTACCGTATAATGTTTCTTCTTTATAACTTTAAATTTATTTATCTTTGTTTTTAACATTTAAAATTGTAAATGCGATTTTGTAAGATGTTGATTATCTTATAAAAAGGTGTTGAAAATGTTGTATTTGTGGAATGTATGCTTTGTTTAGTATTGATTTTTACGAGGATATGAAGTATATGTACTCGGTAGAGATTTATGGGGCCTTGAATTAATTTGATTATGTGAATAATACTGTTAATATTTTGGAGATCGGCATTCAGTTGAAAAAAAAAAAAAAATTCAAGGACTTCGACTTCGTTGGGTCGTCGATTTCAGAGAGCCATTGTTTTGTAGAACTGCCTCCAACAACCAGTTAGAAAATTACCAAAAAAATGTTTTCAAACGTTTTTAGGGATTGAATAATTTATAAAATGTAAACGGTATCGACTTTGCCTATGTTTCTATCGTTTTTGTTATAAAATATAAACGGTATCGACTTTTCCTATGTTTCTATCGTTTTTGTTATAAAATATAAACGCTATCGACTTTGCCTATGTTTCTATCGTTTTTGTTATAAAATGTAAACGGTATCGACTTTTCCTATGTTTCTATCGTTTTTGTTATAAAATATAAACGGTATCGACTTTGCCTATGTTTCTATCGTTTTTGTAATTAGATTTTGGAACTTTTCGACAGTTTGGTATTTTTTGTTTTTCGTTAGAATGTATCAGAGGCCAACTTTGTGGGTCGTTTCATTATTTATTAACTTGTTTGTATTAGATCTGGTACTGTCTTGGATACCATTTCTAGCAATACTCGTATGCAAACACTTGACTTTAGTCACAAAGGATATCACGACATGTGCTATTCATAAAGCAGACGACACGTACCGCTTTGTGTCCACTCTCTATAGTTATTTTATTGATTCTTAATTTTAATATGGTATTTTGTTGACCATCTGGTTTATTACTGGTACCTCATCTAAACCGAAAGTTGATGTTAGGCATTAATCAGGGGCGAATCCAGGATTTGAAGTTAGGGGGGGGGGGGCACTTAAACTTTTTGGGGTATTTGGTGTGAAAAATCACGATTTTACGCAAAAAAATCATATTTTTTCCAACGTGGTCCTTACTGAAAAATAGACTTCTTGCTAACATTTGCTACAAGCTTTTCAAACACGAACTAGTAGTTTGCTGCCAATCTGATTAAAATCATATTCTCATCTTGCTCCCGTTTTCTGATATGTCGCTGGGTTATATCAGAAAACGGGAGCAAGATGAGAATATGATTTTAATCAGATTGAGTTTGCTGCATGCGTGCAACATATGTGCTGCAAGCTGCAGTAAATATTTTACCATGTAAATTAGGTCCGCTGCAAGCAATATTGCACCCATTATGAAAAGTTTTTAAAAAGTGAGTCAACAATTTCACCAGTATAAACAAAACGAACAATTGCCTCTCGTATATGGATCATGATGTATTCTTATGAACTTGTTGCAAACCTGCAGCAGGCTCGTCAGAACTACAGAGCTACACTTTTTTACGTTTTCCTTTGAAATTAACAAAGAGCCTGTCTGATACCAGATGTTGTATCACCACACTGTGGTGATAAAAGTGCGCGACGTTGCACGAGATGTTCTCTGCCAAACTACTTTGTCATGACGTCACATCATTAGAAAGGGGAGAAAACACGTCTATGTAAGCAGCGTAAACATATTCATTCCTTCATTCATATTATCATTTCCGAGGACATAGTTTCAATATTTCCGGTCCACATTTCTCCAAATGAAAAAGTGTTGTTGGACAATTGCACTGTGACACTGAATTCGAAAGTGATCGAACAGTAACGTGACATTGGTGAATGAACGGCAACAAATAACGGGTCTCTCTCACAGTATTGTACAAATTTGTTAATTTTAATTTGACCCATGTTATTTGTTTAAAATTCGTTTTTATTGAAATGTTTGATAAACTTATTACATACATAATGTGTTGGTACAAGAATTTATATCAGGTCTTGCCTGCTGTGTGAACTAACCGCATCACAAACTTGTCGCTAACGCCACTCGTAGTGATATCCTACTGGTTCACACAACATGCTCGACCTGATAAAAATAATATTTAATTACAGGACACAACTTAAATTTATGCTCTACTTACTTTACAAAACATACAACAGTAAAATCCAACTAATTATTTTATAAAATGCAATCTTTGCACTTCACCACAGTAACTTCAATATTCATATTCTTTACCCACAAATGTTTACTTTGATCTGACAGTACACAGGCACTAGACGTTTTGTCAATATGATTATTACATAAGCAATGGGCAGAAAATAGTGTCCAATATATATTTGTAATATTCATATTAACAAAACGTCTAGTGCCTATGGACAGTAGGTTAGAAGTTCCGCATGCCCAAACTTAGATATCCGGAAACACCTTAGTAATATTCAATCTTTCTATTCCCGAACTTTAGGAAAACAACCACAAACATTTATATGTTCCTGAAATGTTTCTGCAAACATCTTATGCTTCTTCAATCTTGCAATGTGTGTAGAAAGGTTGTCAGCTGCAAGCATTCATATTGTTTTCTGCAAATAAATGTGTTTGTTTCATGTCTGTTGCTGAATAGCAGTAAGCTTGCTGCAAATATTTGTGTGTGTGATTTTTTTTATATTTCCATGGTACCAAACGACAGGAGTAATATAGTAACATAATAATATTTTTTTTGGTATATTTCCATGACACCAAAAGATACGGGGTAATTAGCCACACAATACTTTTTATTCTATATTTTCACGACATCAAATGATAGGGGGTAAATCGCCACACAATAATACATTTTTTGTCTATATTTCCATGGTACCAGACGATAGGGGATACTTATCCACACAATACTACCAGTTTTCGATATTTCCATGATATCGGACGGTAGAGGGCAATTAGCTACTATACCTTTTTCAAGTGTAGAATATAAAATAACACAAAAATACTTAATTGTTTATTTATTTATATTTACAGGGTACCAGACTATAGATAGTATTTATCCACGGAGTAATACATTTTACCAGACAAGCTCTCCTTCAGTCAGTCACAAGCTGCAAGAGACGAAAGCACTGAACGCATATAACTCGATACCACAGGAAAACCCAACAATGACCACAACAGACCCAAGAGGGATGCAATTCATGTCCGTACAGGAACAAGCTGGAATCAATACGAAATTCCCTGGCCGAACAGAATACATGACAAAGTACATGAGGCCTCCAATGGACACTCCAACAAGTGCATTTAACATAAATCCTACACCAAACTTCCATTTGCACGGTCGACCTCTCGGACACGATACCTACGATCAGTCTAATACCGAATATCAAGTTAGATACGAATGGCCAGATAGTGATAAAATAGTAAGGATGCCATGGTTACGAAAATAGACAAAATAAACTGAAGTTTTAATAATACTTGCAAAATATTCTCAAAATACAAGTTGTTATTGTACATTGTTAAGATGTTGTTGAAATCTGTGATAATAGACTTGGTAAAAAGACTGGCTTTATAATGTAAAAGCTCTATGTAATATGGACATACAAATAATAGAATGAATTGTATATGTAAATAACACAATTCAGCATTAGTATCTATAGTTTATTAATTTTTATTTCTATCTCACTGTGTTGTGTTTACAGAATATTTATTCAAGAGATTTGTCCCTTGAATTAGCAATTGAAAGTACTGCTTAAAATCACGAAAGGGATTAGGATTATTTGTTTTAAACCAATTTTAAATGTAATTCAGTTATATCATGTGTATGAAACCAGAATACAATGTATAGCAAGAGAAATCTTTAGGATCTGGTGCCAGTAACAGACACACATCATCAGTTATATCTTTAGGATCTGGTGCCAGTAACAGACACACATCATCAGTTATATCTAACACACCTCTCCACGGGCAGTTAACCTTATTATGTGTCTAACTACATTGGATTTACCATGATTAAATGATGGTAACACTGTCAGGTAGTTCATTACACAATACTATTATTTATCAGATTGTGAGAACATGATTAACTCTAAGAATTCAGTGAAAATGTTTTGCTGTACATGCCCTTAAAAGTTTCAACCAAGAATATAAGCATGACTTGAAATTAAATCATGGTTTTATATAGTACATTAGTTGTCTACATCATAGTAAATATCTTCTTTTTTTATTATTAATTTTTTATTAACACTATATTTCAATGCATTAATGTATTAATAATATAATCAAAATCGTATCATTGTTATTTTTATATCTAAGACATATTTAGGTAGAATTCTTAGATGTGCTGTCATTGTGGTGCTTTCAATTTTTTTTTTGTCTCAGAACTAAATATAAAAAAATTATTTTTTCATGATTTCTCTTGCAAATGGAAACATACCAACAGATATAATGAATGTAAGGGTATACCATTTACTAATGTAGCTTTCACATTTCTCTATGAAGGTACATTGATGATTTTTTAAGGGAGACAACTGAGACATGTTAATTTTGATTGTTAAAGAATATATTCATTTTACGTTTCTGTAATGTTGAAATCGTCCTTATCGTGTCAACATGGCAATAAAAGTATTCCATTTGCCTTTTCTGTCAAGTCATAAATAAAAGGAAGAACTCTAATTGCCTTCACTTATTTCTATATCACATATAATGAGACTTCTCTACCCATTAAGATACAAATATGTTATTAAGACAGGATAAAATGTGCTATATAATAAGGCGTTAGGAAACTATTACACTGATGGAACACAAGCTTTACATGAATAATTGTTGGATATTCCTTTAAAAGTGTGTCTTTTTGTCTCGAAAGGAGAAAACAAGATTGCCACCATCACGACATAGTTTAATTTAGGACCGTGGCAAAAACAAGATGGACACCATAACTGACATAGTTTAACTTGAGACAATAAAAAAGGTTTAATAAAATGCATCTTCTAGGAGTCTGGACAACATACAGAACCCAAGCTGTACATAAATTATCAGTGGTTCGATATACTTCTTGAAACTGCTCAACCTCTATGATTAGTCCACAAAATGTGTATACTATATTCAGTGAGTATTTTTTTTTATCCTGGACAACATTGATAACTAGGTGAACAGAAAGTAAGAGTATAATGCGATAAAAATAAGATGTTTGTTGATTTTTTTGCAGAGATATGTATATGTAACAACAGCTCATAGTGTGTTCGATTTAACGATAAACATAGGGATGTTTATTTATAGAAACGAATATTGCAAAATCAATCCAGATTACTTAATTTCAGTTTGAAAACCCAGATACAAGCATTCATTGCACATGAAATATTTTGTCCATAAACCTTACTTGGTGTGACATTGACTAAAAGATTAATCCTAAAAATAGTTGAAACTACATTTTTTTCAAAGGCCAAATTGGATTTTGAGATTTTGTAGCTTTCGGTTGCTGATTGGTCAGTTGAATTGTGACCCCATATGGGATGTAGCATTATTACCTGTTACTAGAACTAATGCTTTCAATAACAGAAGAGTTTTTAGACTGAACTGTTGATAATACAATCTCTTCTTCAATACGTTGATGTGGTTGCAAGAAACTGCACCCCCGAAGCGGAATTCCACCCCACACTAAAAGAGAAGCATACATGTACAAGATTAGGGATGAAATTGGTTGTGACATGGCCACGCCTTTCATAACATTTTCCCTGTCAGTCCACTAGTTACGATGAGGAAGAATACAAAACTAGATCTGGTAAATCTTGAGAAATCCGTTCCAAATATTTCTGGAGATAAAACTGAAGAGATCGCATGTGAAATCAATCTAAAGGAAACACATACATGTACGATAGATAATACAGAAAAAACCAGAAGATGGCAGAATTTTCGTACAGTTGTGACAAATTGATTTTTTTGTTAGGACATAAATCTTTCCTCTGTGGAAACAGGGTAGGGCTAGATCTGCCCCGACATGTTCCCACGAGAAAAAGAAAGTCTGAGATGGAATGATCTTTTGATTTCTACCTGATAGAATACAAGCCATGATCGATCAGTAGATCTGTTGGTCTCCATTTTGAAATGGGGAACTGAAAATTAAGTATCCAGACTAAGAAAAGAGGAGAATAAAAACCTGTAGTTGACTATTGGGAAGGAATTTTTTCTAATAATTTGATAAAAGAAGAAACTTTTTCTTGTCTGACCATGGACTATGAAATTGGTATTTGTTGCTTCTCCGCTATGCACGCAGCTTTAAAGAGTGAGAGAAAAGACTGGTTGACCTGGAATCATGATTTGTCTGAGTGGAGCGACATGTCTACCAGCGAACTGTTGTTTCTGTGAGCTAGCACTATACAAATTTAATTAAGCGTGTTGGTCTAGTACAAAGCAGACATCATCATGTCATTGAATGCAACCTTTGTCCACCATGATATAACAAACATTGCTCATTTTGGGTTAAATATAGATTCTCCTTCAGTTGCCTGTGGGTTACCATATTTCTCCACTCGAGAGTTAAATTTAAAATTTTCATCACAAGCCGTCGGGCGAGTGGTTAAAATTTTAAATTTAACTCTCGAGAGTGGAGAAATATCGTAACCCACATGGGCAACTGAAGGAGAATTTGTTTCTCCTATTATTTAACACGAACTTTATTTCAAAATTTGAAATTAATGCGTTTGAAATTAATGCTGGGAAAGGCACGAGACATTTTAATTCTCTAGAGGATTAGATTTTTCCACCACTGGTTCAGCCGGGTTAAAATGCTGTAATAATGGGAGAAACAACAATCACTCACTACAAAAAAAAAAATTATCTCCCCAAATTACTGATGATACATACACAACTGATTAATAGCTGGACAAGTCTCTCTCCACCTGAAATTTATTTGATTTTTTGAATTTTTTTGGGTGTTTAATGCCACTTTCAGCAATATTTCAGCTAAATCATGGCGATCAGTTTTAGTCGTGGAAGAAGCCGGAGTACCCGGAGAAAACCACCGACCATAAGCAAGCAACTGGTAAACTTTATCACTTGCAGCTGAGAGTTGAGTGCAACCCTTTTAGCTCGCCTTGCCAAAGGCAATGTGAGCTTTTGCCATCACTTGGCGTCTGTTAACTTTTCACATTTTAATCTTCTCCTCTGAAACCCCTCAGCCAAATGAATTGAAACTTGGTAGGAGGCATCTATGGAAGGTCCTCTATATTAATGATTGCTCATTTCGTCCCGATTCATTAACAAACATGGCTGCCACAGGCAATTCTTGTTTCTGATTGGCCTATTTTTAAAAATCTTCTCCTCTGAAACTACTGATCCAAATGAATTGAAACTTGGTAGGAAGCATCTATGGAAGGTCCTCTATAAAGATTGCTAATTTCGTCCCGATCCATTAACAAACATGACCGCCACAGGCAATTCATGTTTATGATTGTATACTTTTTTTAAAAATCTGTTTTTCTGTGGAAAGAGAGATAACTCTAATTTACTTTTGTATAATACAGTTAAAATGAATCTATAAAAAAAATGTGACCGAGATACCCACCCTAGGCAAATTAAATGCCTTGTAGCTCAGGCCCCCTACCTGAAGTAAACTTTTTAAAGGTTGAGATCCCCACCCCTAAACCATATATATTTATGATCAGGGTGACTAGGCAAATTAAATGCCTTATAGCTCAGGCCCCGGGGTCATACCCCACCCCTAAACCATATATATTTATGATCAGGGTGACAAGGCAAATTAAATGCCTTATAGCTCAGGCCCCAGGGGGTAATACCCACACCCCTACCTGAAGTGAACATTTTAATGACCGAGATCCCTACCCCTAAGCCATATATATTTATGATCAGGGCGACTAGGCAAATTAAATGCCTTATAGCTCAGGCCCCAGGGATCATACCCCACCCCCTACCTGAGGTGAACTTTTTAATGGTTGAGATCCCCTCCCCTAAATCATATATATTTATGATCAGGGTGAATAGACAAATTACCGTTGAGGCCTGAGGTCATCCCTATCCCCTACCGAAAGTTTTTTTTATAGCCGAGTATAAAACAAGACCAAATGATTTTGACTTGCAACTCGTTTTTGTTAGTTGTCCGAAGGGACAAGTTAAAAAAAAATGTTAATGTAGAGGCCTGTGAGAAGCACCTATAGGCTATGTAGCTCAGTGCTGAGCCTCTTGTTTGTAATTTACAAAGCCGGGCGCGAACCCACGCTGTATTGGTGATAGGTTTGTATGAGTTAAGTAATCCAACTACCTAACTCATTGAACCACCCGGGCCCCAAAAATCTATGTGGTAAACGGTAGATCCTTGATCATCTATGCAACTGAGAATATTAAATTTCTCTCCAACTACAATGCCTTTTGGAAAATCCTTCATCAACTTCAATTGTATTGTAAAGACTAATTCCAATTGTCCAAATGGCAGAAATATTCTCCATACTAAATAACACATGATTCAATATTATTACATAAATACCAATTTACGTAAAAAAAATATTTTTTGTTGGAAAATAGCATAAAATTGAGAACTCAAAGAACATGTTTGTCACCATGTATATGTTATACATAAAATTTTGTTTGAAACAATTTACATGTGCATACAAAAAATATAGACATACTTAAAGGGGCATTATCTGCCAAATTGTTTGAAACAATTTACATGTGCATACAAAAAATCTAGAAAAACTTAAAGGGGCATTATCTGCCAAATCGTTACCTACAAAAACTATCAGATATGATATGATTGATGCCTTAATAAAACGTGTTTCTGTAACTTATAAATGTTATGAAATGTACGCGCATCAGGGAAAAAACATGCAACTGCTGGTGTTACGAGATCGATCAAGAAATGGACGCCATCATATTAATTATCGACATTGTTCATGGAGTTTGTCGAATCGTCATTAAATCAGTATAACAATGCACTTATTTCTTATATTTTGTGAATCTGCTTTTAGTCTGTGTTAATTACGGACAAAGAACCATGCAAGTTGCAGTTAATAAGCGACAAAGTACAAATTATTCGTTTTTCCTGTCAATTGCATACGGAAAAAGCGAGGTCAAATCATTTGCTTGCAAGCAAATAAGTAATCGATGATAATTTTCGTTCTCAAAAGGCGGAAAGTGGTTCGATAAGCTGTTTAATGTGAAATATTTAACTTTATTTCATCATTTTAAAGCTATTTACCAATTTCCAAAACATATAATGTTTTTGGTCAAAATCGTAGCTAATGCCCCTTTAAAAGACAATTTTTCTGTGTATTGTTTTCTGTTCTAGATGGGTATCCATGGAAAACAAATAAAGATGCTAATATTTACTTTATTTAACAGTATAAAGTAAATCTCTTTATCAATATTTAATATTGTATTCAGATCAGTTTGTCAATTAAATCAGTTTTTACTAGTAACACAATGTTAGTTTCCTAGCAACACAATGTCAGTTTCCTGTGTGAAAACGTAATAATCTTCTTAATCTTCTGATTAAAGCTTCAACAAATCCATAGTGGGTGCGGTTCTTACCAAAACTCTGAAAAAAAGAGAGAAATTGTAAACATTTTGTTTTGTTGTGAGGAATGTACTAAATACACAACTTGTCCTGTACGAGTGCCTGATGTATGGAGAATGTACCAAATACACGACTTTTCCTGTACGAGTGCCTGATGTATGGAGAATGTACCAAATACACAACTTGTCCTGTACGAGTGCCTGATGTATGGAGAATGTACCAAATACACAACTTGTCCTGTACGAGTGCCTGATGTATGGAGAATGTACCAAATACACAACTTGTCCTGTACGAGTGCCTGATGTATGGAGAATGTACCAAATACACAACTTTTCCTGTATGAGTGCCTGATGTATGGAGAATGTACCAAA
>MJUT01054493.1:117679-143729 GCA_002080005.1 Gigantidas platifrons
TAGTCACAAACCCAAGATCCTAACAATATTGTAACACATAGTCACAAACCCAAGATCCTAACAATATTGTAACATATAATCGCATATTGAAGTTTAAAAAAAAACCCAGTACAAATATTAAAATGTTGAAAATTAGTGAAAGGTAACCATTTATTTTGAGGCCCATCACTTTGGGGAAACATGGGTGGACACATAGGGTTAAACTAACTTGAAATTTGAAATTTCTATTTTACCTATAAAAAGATACACTCAATTATTCAACATCATAAATTTTGTTTACCACATGTTATTTTACCACAAATGATGCTATGAAAATTTCAAAATATTTGGCATAGTACACTTAAATCTTTTTATCATTGAACCAAATTTCAACTTTCTATTTCAAACAGTTGTCAAGATAATCTTGGAAAACTACAGATGTACATGTAGGCATGTGCCACACTACAAACACATATTATCTTTCCTGCACCCTTCTACTCCAGCACAGTGCAGTGGATGTTAAATAACCAACAATCAATTTGTGGATAATAAAATTACAACAGTTAATCAAGGACAAATAACATTTTTGTGCAAATATCCAGACTGCATGTTTCAGCAAAATAATATACAGGGAAATGCACTCAGAGATTTGTTCCACCAGGTTTTTATTAGAGATAAACAAGTTGAATATAATTACTATAGTTCTGCATGTAAATTTCAAATGAAATTTATACAAAATGCCATTCATATTACAAGTTTAAATATTTTAATAAGATACCAAATAACCCTAGGGTTTACTGTTCTAAATTGTAACAGGTCATAACAGCTTTCATTTTTGTAAATTACTTTGAGAATTTATATAAACATGATATCAATTATCAAAGGTTCAGTTTAGACAGGTTTCACTGAAATTGTATCAATTATCAAAGGTTCAGTTCAGACAGGTTTCACTGAAATTGTATCAATTATCAAAGGTTCAGTTTAGACAGGGTTCAATGTAATTCTATTAATTGTTTTTAAGACTCATAAGAAAAACACATTTTTTGTCATCCTTATTTGCACTTTTTCTGAGAGAAAAAAAATGAAATTATTAATAACTACATACCTGGAATCTGTAATAAGTATTGTCATTCTTTACAGTAAGAACATGGTCATCTATTGGAAAGAAATATCCATGAGCAGCCATAAGTGATGCTAAATGTAGAGCCTCTACTGAAAAACATAAAAATAACCATTTTAGAACTGTAATATGACTAAATAAGGGTAATAACAAAATTACTGAACACCGAGCAATCTTTCAATTTAAACCAGTGTGAAATACTTGCTTCCCTAACAGCATTGACATCAGGTCTATGAGGGTTAGGGTATGGTGAAATACTTACTTCCCCAACAGCACAGACATCAGGTCTATGAGGGTTAGGGTATGGTGAAATACTTACTTCCCTAACAGCATTGACATCAGGTCTATGAGGGTTAGGGTATGGTGAAATACTTACTTCCCCAACAGCACAGACATCAGGTCTATGAGGGTTAGGGTATGGTGTCTAATGCCACAACAATATGTCAGTT
This sequence comes from Gigantidas platifrons, assembly GCA_002080005.1. NCBI lineage: Eukaryota > Metazoa > Mollusca > Bivalvia > Mytilida > Modiolidae > Gigantidas > Gigantidas platifrons. The sequence goes on from MJUT01054493.1 coordinate 119,228, forward strand.
GTTATATCATGGTGGTCAGTTTTATTGATAGAGGAAACCAGAGTACCTGGAGAAAACCATCGACCTGCCACAAGTCACTGATAAACTTTACCACATAATGTTGTATCGAGTACACCTCTCCTGAGTGGGATTCGAACTCACAATGTTAGTGGTGATAGGCACTGATTGCATAGGTAGTTATAAATTCNGACATCAGGTCTATGAGGGTTAGGGTATGGTGAAATACTTACTTCCCCAACAGCACAGACATCAGGTCTATGATGGTTAGGGTATGGTGTCTAATGCCACAACAATATGTCAGTTGTTATATCATGGTGGTCAGTTTTATTGATAGAGGAAACCAAAGTACCTGGAGAAAACCATCGACCTGCCACAAGTCACTGATAAACTTTACCACATAATGTTGTATCGAGTACACCTCTCCTGAGTGGGATTCGAACTCACAATGTTAGTGGTGATAGGCACTGATTGCATAGGTAGTTATAAATTCAACTACATACGGTCATGACCACAACGGCCCCTCAGGTCTATGGAAATCTTAAACATTATAAACCAACAGAAACTAGGTAGACATCAGCATTGGCTAACCACAGCACAGGAAGAAAATTTGCATAGACATACTGATTAGGTCTAGATTAGATAACAGAAGATTGAATTGTCAATCACCGATCTTGTAAATCAAATTCTAAACTGAAAAAAAATATATTTATATTATTACTGCTTTCTGATGTTATCACATGAAAGAACCCATTATTAATAATCCATTGACACTTGACAAATAAAATAAAGAATGATTCCCCTCAATTAATTTACAACAAGAAACCCAAATTCTGTATAACATTTTAACTAATTGTTCCCATTGATTTTCCCTGCCACTTCTAGAAATATTACTGTCCTATCTTATTATATTGTATTAAATGAAAATAACAATATTTTCCTAAACCTATACAACTCAAAGGTAATATATTTCCATTTATGGAAACCTGTTCTAATCCTGAACAATGTCAATGATTCATTTAATTTCATCAATATCTGAAATATACAAAAAAAATCAATTTTATCAAACTTTTGGGGGTTTTTTTCAGATAAAATAGTGTAATTTTAATCTCATCAATATCTGAAATGGACAAAAAATCAATTTTATCAAACTTTCAGTTTTTTTCCATATAAAATAGTGTAAATTGACATAAACGATTATTAAATTGACAAAGAGAAAGACTCACTTTTGGGACATTAAAATAGTTAGCTGGATATTATTTAATAACACACCTAAAGATTTCTATATTTGCTAACTCTTTATGTAAATTAAACAGAAAATTAATTCTTTTAACACAGAATTCTATTTAATTTGTAGCTATTGAATTATCTTCAGGGAATAAAACAATTTTATATTGATGTTTAAGATGGGAATAACCACTACAGAATATTATTCAACATTACAAGATAGGAAACTGGTTTTATGAGCCATGTTCTAATAAAATTAGAAAACATGATCTTTGGCCAGAAATGATTTTTTAATGAAATTTAGAATTATTGCTGGTCTATAAATAAGTATCAATATTCTAAATCTTATCCCTATCCTACGATAGTCAATGATTCAGCTAAGCACCGGTCTCAGGACATTTACCCACCTATTTCTCAAACTGTCCTGAAAAACTTTATAAAAATCAGCTTAATTATTAAAGAATGTCCTGAAGAAATTCTTATAAAACTGGCAATTGTCCTGAAGATTTCACTTCTCAAGACATGAACTTAAAAACCTGGTTAATAACTAACGAGAAATAAGGACAGAAAAATCAAATTAATAGTTGATTATCAGTAGACTAGATATATAGACTACTAAGTATGTAAAACTGATAATTTGGGATGGGGGAATTACTTCTATTATTATTCTTTTTCAATCTAATTGTTTATTAATATGAGACACTTAAAAATCTTGTTAATAACTAGCAAAAGATAAGGAAAGAAAAATCAAATTAACAACTGATTACCACTGGACTAGATATAGACTATGTAAAACTGATCATTTAGGGGTGAAGGAATTACTTCTATTGTTATTCTTTTTCAATCTAATCTTTTGCTGGAGTTTTTTTTTTCTTTCATTTTTATGTTGGGATTTCTATATACCCAAGTAGAATCAATTTATGGTTGTATTTCTACAAAATAGCATATTATCATTGCAGTTGTCCATTCAGAACTGTCCTAATTGTACAATCTAGCTCCCAGCAATAACTGTAATCATGTGGTCATTAGTGGACCATTCAAAGATTACAGAACTGTCTAAACATAATTTCTCATAAAATATTACTGAATAATTTAATGATTTTATACATATTTAATTTTCCTCCAACAGAAAGATTTCAACATAGATATACCTAAGTACTGCACTAAATATTCAGATTGGTATCTTTCCTGTTTATTTGAAACGCATAACGCATAACGTGGAATCCAAGTTTTGACATTGTAGTGTTCAGTCTTAGAAGGAATTAAAGTTTCCAACAACAAGGATACTGAGCAAGTCTTATATGAACTTCCTGTCACTTTTAGTTGGGTTAACATTGAAAAAACAATTGTGGAAAAACCAAGAACAGGGTTACAAAATGGATTGATTTTCAATATAGCAGTATACAATATATTGACACACTGTTTAGATCAAGGAAATGGTTTTGAAAAATAAAACAGAATACATTTTTTTTCTATTATTGTTTTTCCCCATAAAATCTATACTATAGAGGAAGCCATAAACTATAATTTTATCAAATTTAAAACTACCATTCTGTAAAATAATAAAATGTTATATTTATACTGAATTGAACAGTTTTCAAATCTTTAAGGCACATGCATTCTGACCAGGCTGATTTGATATACCTTGTTTAAAACTAGAATCATTAGCCTATCAATAATGAAGCATGTTTTTATAGTAGCCATAGCCATGTTTCACAATACAAACTAGAGGCTCACCTGGTCCTGTATTGACAACATGGTTATTCATACACATTTGTGTTCAATCAAGTTTGAGGTTTTTGAGAAAAAATTATTTTTCTTTTGGCCATTATCTTGCCTGTTCTTCTTCGATATACAGATTCTGATTACCCCTTTGGTATCTTCAAACTCTTCTTATTATTCATTTTCTCATTTTCTTCTTAAAATTTTGTAAGGCACCATCCAGTGATTATTCATGTATTGTTTGGGTTCAAGCAAATTAAGTACTGGTTGTTTCTAAAAAAAATTATTAATTTTCCCATTTGTCTTGTGCCGACAGCCATATTGAATTTCCGATCAAAAAAAACAACCATAAACTTTTACCGTTTGGGTTAAATCAAATTACTGGTTTCTAAAAAAAAAATCTTTCTTCAACAACAACCTACCAAGGAACAATTTCACTATATATGCAATTTTATGAGAAGATTTTGTAAATTTAAGCCAATCAGAAAGCATAATAGGTCCTAGCAACCATCTTGAATTTCAGAATGAAACCAAAATCATGTAAAATGTTAAGGATTAACCAAACAACATTTTTGGAACCTATAGGGCAATTGGTTTATGAGAAATAAAAGTTTACAGACAATGACTGACATAAAGTGACTACAATACCTCATATGACACTTGGGGTCAGGTAAGTCAATAAGACTATGCTTTGTCAGTATCTCTATATAACAAATGTGTACCCAGTGGCACTAAGCTTATGAAAAAAAATATGTTGTTCATTGAATCTCATTCCAATCATCCACTTTTACCCCCTTCTATAAACCCTTATCTAGCATTTAATATGACACATTACTTCTGGCCACTCGTTATGCACCTAGTTACAATCTGTTCAAAACTACACTAAATTTATCGGGATTTCCATAATTATATACATGGTATAAATCCCCCGTCACTCTATTTATAAACTGTCATTACAAGGTGTTATCATGTATTTCAAATACATTTGACAAGAAAATTATCAATGTAAAAATGTCAATAAAATGTGCCAGACACCATAGCCAATATGACGTTTTACATTATTCTGTGTTGTTGAAGGAAGGAGCAGTGATTATCTTGCAGTAATGGAGTCCTAGACATTTGTCTAAGGAAACAATATTGATATACAAGCAAAATTGCTATTGATCGGAAATTTTAACGAAAGGTCAGCAACTGTGGCCCAACTATTGAAAAGGAAGACAGTAATTTTGGAATCCTAAAAATACAAAATGGCAGCCTTGTAATCTGAAATCTACGATCTGATTTTAATTTATTATCAATTATTTGTAATGCAACCGAAATGGCAGATTTGATGGAATTATAAAATACCATGAATAGGTTAATATAACTTGTATCAGTTTTCTGACGGAAAAATGGAACTATAAAATACCATGAATAGGTTAATATAATTTGTATTTCTGAGGAAAAAAGTCAAAATAGTCATTAATGACTATTTTTATTCTAAAATAATAATACTATATTTTAAACTTTTGAGTTTAGTTTTAGCCAGGGAAGATGGGTGGATGATATATCAGTAGACTTTATGTGTAAGATGGGTGGATGATATATCAGTAGACTTTATGTGTAAGATGGGTGGATGATATATCAGTAGACTTTATGTGTAAGATGGGTGGATGATATATCAGTAGACTATGTGTAAGATGGGTGGATGATATATCAGTAGACTTTATGTGTAAGATGGGTGGATGATATATCAGTAGACTTTATGTGTAAGATGGGTGGATGATATATCAGTAGACTATGTGTAAGATGCGTGGATGATATATCAGTAGACTATGTGTAAGATGGGTGGATGATATATCAGTAGACTTTATGTGTAAGATGGGTGGATGATATATCAGTAGACTTTATGTGTAAGATGAGTGGATGATATATCAGTAGACTTTATGTGTAAGATGGGTGGATGATATATCAGTAGACTTTATGTGTAAGATGGGTGGATGATATATCAGTAGACTATGTGTAAGATGGGTGGATGATATATCAGTAGACTATGTGTAAGATGGGTGGATGATATATCAGTAGACTTTATGTGTAAGATGGGTGGATGATATATCAGTAGACTTTATGTGTAACTACATTGTAGTATATAAGTTTTTAAAAAAAACCTATACAAATATGATATACAATATGCATTTATTTAAATGTTGCAAAAATCAATTTAAATAATTCCTGAATTAACAATTTTTATGGATATAAAAAAAACCTAAAATGGCCATTTAATCAAACAATAAAATAAGGACATTTCATTAGAGTGACATTTTTATGATTAAACCAGAGACTCTACTGGTTATTTATTCACAGCTTATGTTCAATCAAGTCAATTCAATTCAATTATTCTATTGATTTTCATATTAGGTCCTTTAAAATCAGACTTAAAAATATTAAAAATTTTAGATGTTGGTTCCTTTTAGCCTGCTAACAATGGTTACAGCTATCACACTTCCCTTGAATTCAGACAGGAATTTAAATGGGGAAAAAGCAAACAAATCAGATTTTTATTTTTATTTTTCATTTTGGGTGTTGGTCCTTTTTGGCTCCCTCTGACTTTTCATCTCTGAAATTATAAGTGCTACCGTACATAGATCAAATCTGTTTTCAAAAAGCATGCAGGGAATTTCATATGCAATCTAAAAAAATATCAAAATTAGACTTTAGAAATTCAAAATTTTAGATATTGGTCCAATTTTGACGACCAGAGCCAAGTTTGGTTTCATTTGACCATTCAGTATTAAATAGAGTAAAGCTACAGAAGCTGATGACAATCACAGATGCAAAGAAAAGGCAATATGTTCATCGACCTATGGGCAAAAAAAATAGTGCTTAATCAAAGGTGAAACAATACCATACTGAGGTTAACTTTGTGATAATGTAATGATCACAAAAACCAAATTATATTTGTTATACAGGCTTTAGCATTAGATTAAACAGTGAGGTTCAATAAAGGATATTCAATCTAAACCAATATAAGTTCTTCAAATGGGACATTTATAGCGAAATAATAGTTTCTACTCATATAAAACACATCATCACTTATTAAAAAGATATTTGTTTTTTCTGTAATTTATTAATTTTCTTCATCCAAGGCAAATGGCCGAAGTCTGCTATAATTTGGCTATCAGTTGTTTATTAGAAACAAATGATTGACTTAATTACAGCAGTTGAAAGTGCATCTTTTTCATTGAAAGACACAGCACGAATCGTGCAAATAATTATGTTATAGCTTAGGTTGGCAAAAATAACATCAAGAAAACAAAGTCAGAAATTCATAACTGATGTGTAAATACTAGAAACTTCAGTTTTGACATCCAATGAAATGAATAAATTATTAACATGTTTGGATGGGTTATGGAAATTCAAGGCCACTTTTAACAATATTTTAGGGCCATCATGGTCGTATGGTACCTGTGCAATCGGTTCCAATCGCTACTTAAATTTTGAGTTTGAATCCTGTTTATGGGGAGGTGTACTCGATACACCATTATGTGATCAAGTTTGTCAGTGAATTTCGACAGGTCGATGGTTTTCTCTGGGTACTTCGTTTTCCTCCACTAATAAAACTGAAATATTGTTGAAAGTGGCATTAAACACAATAATCCCCCTCAACAATATTTCAGTCAGTTTTACAGAGCAGGAGAAAACCAGTAACTAACAATCTTTATTGCAAAAAGTTTTATCAAGTAACTTTCATTTCTAATCAAACTTGCAAGTTTTTAGTGAAAATAGGTACTGACTGCACAGATATGTAAATCGTCTACAATACTATCATGCAGGCAAATTGGCTGAGCATTGCTTTTGCAGTATCTTGCATTTAATGAGAATTTAAACAGTTTTTGTAAACATGGTTATTTTTGGATGGTTTTTGTTATTCAATAAATATAAACATGCAGTTCACTTCGGTAAAATATTTGTACATCTGTCTAGGTATACATATCGCTAGTAAAATATTACTGTGGTGCATACATTTTTTAATGAACTTAATGCACTAAAATCTACCTCCTGTCAAGTGGAATGATAAAGTTTATAAAAACCAAAAATACTGCACTGTCAAATGAAGAATGAAGAACTTAAATCCCCAAAAAATCCATTTAAATCAATCAGTTGCAGGTAAGCCCTATTAACTTTGTTTTCTTGGATACTAAGATCACCCTTTATTGACATTAACATGGACAGTACAATAGAAGGGTCAGTGAATGCACTTTGTTTTCTTGGATACTAAGATCACCCTTTATTGACATTAACATGGACAGTACAATAGAAGGGTCAGTGAATGCACTTTGTTCTCTTTTATGGTGAGGGAGTGTGGAATTCTCCATATACAAGCCACTCATTTATGTCTCATACTTAGGGTGAGTTTTGTGTTTATTTTTTAGATGCACAACTAGCTGCCTAACCTTATGCAGCAAATGAAACTAGGTCCTTAGTTCTATATCCTTTTGGAATACAATGCATGTAACTTCATAGTAGTCATGAAACTAGTTCACATCAGAAATCTCAAGTAATATATATTGTAAAACTTGAAGTGAAACTATCTCCAGATGGGATTACCAAAAAATAACACTAGTGTTGGAAGTTTTTGTATTTTTTGAAAGTGTCATCAGTTTTTAATCAATACATTTCACAAAAATCACTTGTTTATTATTTAAAGCACATTTAGTAAAAAAAATAACAGACAAGCCTGACTTTTAATAATATTACACTTTAAAACTGAAATTTGTAATTCAAGTATTCAACAGAATTTTAATTGAAGTTGAAATCACAAATATAGATACCTCAGACGAGACTCACAGTCTCACCTACACAGCACCAACTTGCTTCAAAAGCTAACATTTTCTTTCTCTAAAATAGTGCTAAATCAACAAATGATATCAACCATTGATTTCATTGTATGCTTTATAGAGCAAAAAATTTGTTGGGAAGATACATTATATATATTTATCATATATTTAGTGGTAAATACAGTAGTTTTGAATATTTGATAAAGTGCCAGATGCCTACCCTTCATCATGCCCCTACCCTTTATCAAACCCCTACCCTGTATACTCTCCTGTTTAAATATATGATAAAGTGTATAAAACACATTGCAAAATCTGTATCATATGCCGTATCTCCCTCGACCAATACCATCCCTCAGGCCTAAAGGCCTTCTGGATGATATTGGTATCTCGGGATGATACGGATTTTGCCATGTATCATTCTCTATATATATATAATATATTGATCTGTTGTATCTAAAATAATGAAACCTTTTAAAATCGTGGTACACTGTATATGACTGTTCGGTCTTAATATTTTTTCAATCATAAAAGATTTAATTCTACAAAAAAATTAAAATTACTGTAGGTGTTTCCACTGACCTAGATACAAAATCCATTTTTTACCTTACTGTTTCATCATTTGTCTATTTATTTTCAAATTAAAGACATAACAGAGGAAACAGAATGCCCCTCCCCTAATTCATCCCCCTAAGACAACAGGAAACAGAATGCCCCTCCCCAATTCATCCCCCTACTAAGACAACAGGAAACAGAATGCCCCTCCCCCAATTCATCCCCCTACTAAGACAACAGGAAACAGAATGCCCCTCCCCCAATTCATCCCCCTAAGACAACAGGAAACAGAATGCCCTTCCCCCAATTCATCCCCCTAAGACAACAGGAAACAGAATGCCCCTCAACCAATTCATCCCCCTAAGACGATATTACACACAGTAAAACACCATTATGACAAGCATTCTATTATTAAGAGCTAAGAACAAGAAGTGATTAAAATAATTTGATTTCCTACTAGAGACACGGAAAGATCAATCATGTCATAATTAAGTAACATTAAAGTCGTTAGTAAAAACGTTTGACATCCCAAAACTTGATCATATTATGTCTCAATTTGACGTTTAAAACTGCATTAAAAGGAGTAATTCATAAAATTCTGATGATTTAAGGCTCTACTGTCTAAACCTGAGTTTATCTACTGTCTAAACCTGAGTTTATCTACTGTCTAAACCTGAGTTTATCTACTATCCACACCTGAGTTTATCTACTGTCTAAACCTGAGTTTATCTATTGTCTAAACCTGAGTTTATCTACTGTCTAAACCTGAGTTTATCTACTGTCTAAACCTGAGTTTATCTACTGACCACACTTGAGATTCAAGTGACGTATAGTCATATGCTTTTGAAGAAATTAAATGTGGCACATTTTTTTTCTATACAGCCATGGGCCAAAAATCTTTTTATCACTTAACATTGTAATACAAGTTGGCATTATATATTAAAATAATCTCAAGCAAGGTACAACTAAACAATGTACAAAGCTACCCCACTGGATCCCAAAAGGCCACTGAACTGTATTAAATATTTTTCATATAATCGTCTGAAATTCAATCCAACAGTGTCAGTTAGAAGTTTAGACAACACAAATGTTTTGTTCTTCCCTCAGCAGGATTTGAACCCATGTCGTTGGTTATAAGAGTTAGGTTATTAGTTTTTATAGAAACTCTGTGCAATTGTTTAGCAATAAGTATATTGCGACTATCAGACCTAATAGGGATAAAAGTCTGAAAGACATAACACACTTACTAATGGAACCCCCCCCGAACATGATTAGGTGATTGAAATCTCCAGACTTGAGGTTAGTATCCAGACATGAAGCCATGTTAGCGGTGGTAAGAATTTGGTTACAAGTTAACTGCCTTAGCTTAGCCACTGCACCATTTATATCACCACCAGAAAATAACATAAATGGACTATCAAAGTTTCTCTATGGTCAATGACCTACTGACAATGACCCATAAAAATTGAATGTGAAATGCTTCAATACATTGTATTATTATATATTGTTTATTCACCAGTTTTTTACATATATTTTTATGGATTAGAAATCCATATCTTGTTTTAATTATTTATTATACAATTAGACAACGGGAGTGTTTAGAAATTAGTTGTGTTGTAGACAACAAAAGAAATTTCAAAGAAAACAATTCTATTGTGATGAAATGTCCCAATAGTACCATATACAACTGTAAATACTAGGCCTCAGAATTTCATAAAAATAATAAGAACTTTATTTAAAGAGGGTAGTTGGTGCAGTTAGTGCTGACTTATAAATGTCAACTTAAGAGAGATTTAGCAAAATACAGTCAAACCTGTATTATGTAACCTTCCAAGGGAACAGTGAAATATGGTCACATAAGACAGGTCACTTAATAAAGGTTTAATTGATATGAAATGCACTGTGAAGTGAAATAAAAATTATGTTCTTAAAGTTATTGCTTAATAGAGGTGGTCACTAAAACAGGATTGACTAGCTTTAAATTTGAATTTCCTTTCCTGACAAGTTGTGCATAATTTAAGAAATAATCCATGGCATATTCATTTAACCATGGGTTGGGCCTTTATAATCGAATTTAATCCCGAGCGATAGCGAGGGGTTAAATTAATGATTATAAAGGCCCAGCCCATGGTTAAATGAATATAACACAATGGCTGCCATGGATTATTTCGATTCTAATAGGACAAATACGGTAATTTACTTGCAAAACGCCGCCTATACACACAGCAATGTATTTGGCTGTTCCGTTACCCCCCCGAACACAAAGATACGATTTCTGTCATTTCTAGATACGATTTCTGTCATTTGAGATTATTAAATGTTGTCATTGATGAACATCAATTCAAAAGAAAGGGAAACTACTACAAATCCCACTTCGACAAGGAGGCGTACACAAAGCCAAAAAACGTCAGGATCTCTATGTTCTAAACTGGAAGTCTTCATATGACGTCATGTTGTTTACGTGCCAAAATTGTCAACAACATTTCGCAGAATTTTAATTTTCTACGGTAAATGTAGGTCAGTATAACGTACACCATTTCGAGGGATGGTACACGGAATAGCCGAATTGACAACATTACCGCGTTTGCGCTAAAAGTGTTGTTGTTGAGTATTATATAAACTGACGATAACACGGCATCATATTAGAATATAGATTAATACATGGCCTTTTTCATATTGCCCTTGTTATCAGCCCGAGACCTTTATATTGGCCCGAGGGACGATATCAGTCGAGGGCTGATAACAAGGGCAATATGAAAAAGGCCATGTACAATGTATTAATCTATTTATCACATATTTTGCCAGGGCAGATAACATGTTATTGCTCTGGGGACAGATAACACACCACAAATTATGCTTTTATTACACATGCAAATTTGGTGTTCTAATACAATACGTACCCTGGTCTTCAACATCCACATTTTTCATCATCCAGGCCACCAAATCTACACCTGAAATAAACATTACAATAACATTCACATCTGGCTTTGTCAAATGTATATTTCATATCAACAATTTAATGGCTGAGAAACAAACAAAAAACTTGTATTTTTGCATACAAATATAAGCTAATAGTCAGATATTGAAGCATTTTACCAGCATGTGAGATGCATGAATAAGCCATTAAGCCTCTAAGTCTGTTGAGTTACTTTTAAGTGCTTCACAATTTAAATGGTATATGTTTATATAGTTTACAGGTATGCTGGAGTATGGCATAAAAGTTTGGAGCACCATCAAACCTCATTAGAACAGAGATAATATCCACACATGTATTATAGTATATAATTAATGCTGAATATTGCCCTCTGATGCCTTGTTTTGTTGTACTGTTCTATTATATGTTTATTTGTAATTTGCCTAACCCAGCATTGCTTACTATCTGTAACAATGTACTCATTCTGTTGTCTTAATTTGTATTGGGTTAGGTTTAGGGTTATGGTGTTTAATGCCACTTTCAACAATATTTCAGTTATATCATGGCGGTCAGTTTCTTATTAGTGGAGGAAACCAGAGTACCCTGAGAAAACCACCGACTTGCCACAAGTCACTGAAAAACTTTATTACATAATGTATTGAGTACACCTCACCTGAGTGGGATTCAAACTCATAATGTTAGTGGTGATAGGCACTGATCACATATGTAGTTGTAAATCCAACTAACATACAATCATGGCCACGACGGTCCTCGAATTTGCATTAGAAAATTTCAATCAAAACACATAACACAGTGAATCATGTCATGGGGGACCTCTCTAATATTGGCCAAACCAATGTACAATGTGTTACTAAAAACCTCTTCTGAAAGACCACACTAGGCCATCCTAATAAATAATAGCTAATTTGCTGTTTCCAGACCCACAATTTGAGAAGTGAGTATGTAGGTAGGTAAATTTATTTTCTCTACCAAACTGCCAAAAAAAAACCACATTTTTGTGGTAAAAACATGCTAAAAATAACGCAAAATTTAACACTGATAAAATGTTTTGGTTAAGAATTATTTTGATGGGTCAGTCAGGAAATGGTAAACCAGCTTTACAGACATCCATGGAATAATGTGTTTACTTGAACAGATACAAGAATTCACTAATACTGCTCTTGTATGTCTATATTGTTTTTGTAACATAATATTATAGATATGTGTTACAGCATGTGGTCTTTGTAGTTTTTTTTATTGTTGGTTTATTACTGCTTGGCCACAGGAAGAATCCAGTGATCTAACTGACACTTTTTGGTACATTTCTTGAGTATGTTGGTTTCAATCAGCTGTTGTACATGGTTTTTGTGCATATCAGTGATTAGTTGTTAATAAAATTTACTGTTCAGGTTTCTTTATGATCATTTTATGATTCCTTTATTTTTTTTTCTCTGCAATATGAGGTTATCAGATGAGTCAAGGACATGATATGAAACTTCTCATATCATAAACTTTTTATCATATACACCTGGTTGGTTTTTTGTTCAGTTTCTAGTACATAAAACTAAAATCTTCTAAAAATGTATGAAGAACCTTCACTAATTTTGACAATACTTTAACTTCATATTTTATATTGTATTTATTTTATATTTTATAACTTTTTATATTTACAAGAAAATTTATTATTTTCTTATATTCTTATTTTTAAACCCTGCAGTGGCCTGCAGATTCCAAGCAGATAATCTTGATAATCTAGATGATCTATTTGTCATATTATTGGTTATCACATTTGTTTTCCTACCAAATAAATAGTCCTGGCATGAATTTTAGCAACCTATCTGAGAAATTATGAGGCAAGATTCATACATTTTATTTTTCATGTATTATTTTATAAAATGTATCTTAAATTTTACACATATCTGCTAAACTAAGTGACTCACTTCTATGATAGTTATACATAAAATATGAACTTTGAAAAATTCCCTTTCTTTTCATATTTTGACTGGGATTATGTTACAAGGGGAATTTTAGCCAAATGCTGTAATGTATATAGGGATAAATATAGATGACGCTGGTTACTAATTTTTTATGACGCTGACTACTAATTTTTTTATGAAAAACAGAAATTTTAATATCATTGATTTATAATTAAAATGTCGCATGAATATATACCAAACTTCATATTCTAACCAGCAGGAAGACATTTTACAATATCACATGGCATGTTTGTTCCATCCATTCACTCATCCAAAACAAAAGGTTTCCATGTACAGGTTGAGGTAATATGAAAAGATTACAGATGTGAAAGGAGTACTAATCATTGAACAAGGAAGGATAGACATTGTGAATACAGTGATCAAAAGAAAAAAGACAAACAATGGTGTGAATACAGTGATCAAAAGAAAACAGACAAACAATGGTGTGAATACAGTGATCAAAAGAAAACAGACAAACAATGGTGTGAATACAGTGATCAAAAGAAAACAGACAAACAATGGCAAACAAAAACCTACACAGAAAACAAAAAGATTGAGTGTGAACTGTGGTGCTCCAGAGCCTCATCATACAATATTTCTATAAGGTAGATTTACTTAGTATAACAAAGTACAGTTGAACCTGGTTGTGGTGACGTTGAGTATTCAACTTATTTAGGGAAAATTTAACTTAATTAATAAGAACAAACCAAATGTTAATTTCGAGTTATCCAGAGAAACGATATATCAATTTTTTTTTTTTTCAAGTTATTGAGAGAAACAATGGGCATTTTTATTGCAGAGAAACCAGTTTAGGTTTTAACTCGGTTTTTCAAACTTTGTATTTATTGTCCAAACTGGTTTTGAACCAGTTTTAAACCCGAACCATTTTTTTAATTTATCAGCGTTAAACTGAAACTAGTTTCCAAAACTCATCAAACCACCTCCGGGTGTGGTTTCGACGGTTTGACTTCTGTTCAAAATGGCGACCACTGAAGTTTTGATTTTGGAGTGCAGCATTTGTCTCGAACAGTTTGATTGTTTAGAGCAATTTAATGACAATCCATGTTGTACCAGTGACAGTAATTTATGTTCAACTGATTTCATGAGCCCTTTTTGACTGCAAAGTCTACATGAAGGGTTAAAAGATTGCTGTCTTGCAAATTTGTCTGATGCAAGCATGAAACTTTAAAAAGTCTAAAAAATGTAACTGATTGTAATGCTATTTTGAAAAAAAAACCTGTATACTCGTTCATATATATATTGCATTAAAATATTGATCACATACAAGTCAGCCATTTTTATTTATATGTATAAAACCATCTATTTATTACAAAAGACAAACCAATGAACTAGTTTCAAACCAGTTTCGAACCAGTTTCTAAACCGGAAAACCAAACTCAAACTGGTTTCTTTGCAATAAAAACGCCCAATATATCTGAGTCAAACATAACATTACAAGTTTCATTTGTATGTAGATTGTGTTCCATTTTTACCATAATGTTTTCACTGTTCTAGAATAAAGAACATGAAAATTAAAAAAGTACCATGATCAGATGTAGTATGTTCACTTATTTTAACAAAATACAGGTCAATTTGACCTTGATATCTTTTAATGTTCTAGAGTAGGAATACAGGTCAAATTAAATTGACCTTGAGTTTTGTTGATAGATATCTTCCCACATGTCAAGGATTAATGTGTGTGTTTCTTTTAATATAAACAGATACAGCACTGCATTCCTCTATATCTTCAAGAGTTCTGAACTTGAATCCTAGGAGTATCTGTCTCATGAACTATTGGTTTTCTCCCAGGGAAAAGATTTATTCTGGCCTGTCACAACATTAAGTTCTACTGTATTTAGCTTCACATATAATAAATATCATACCGACAAATATAAAAATGTCAAACAATTTGTAAATAATACTTTTTTTTAATCTCTGCAGTTTATGCATTCAGGAGATTTGTTGATATTAAATGTATAATGTCCGTATATATAGTCAAATGTTGTTTGTTATCTAGAACTCTGTTAAGTTGTTTTCTTTGATAAGTTGAAGTGAAATTACAGTCCATTTGTAGGAGTAGTAATGTGCTTCATACATGTACATGTATAACTAGAAAATCTAGTTAATTTGATGTAAAATTATTGGTCCTTTCTAGAGTTCTGCTAACCATGTTTAACTGTATGCATTTTTTTCAGGTTTAAATTATAATAACTATCTAAAATTTGTTAGAATGCCTTTGATGATATTACATGTACTGCACTTGTAAATATAATATAAATATCATGTAAAAGGTGTATCCTAGCACAATCAGCATTTACACACAGACAAAAGATTATTGACTGTATTTCAGTTTTAAACAAAGGAACAAAAAGGTCAATGTAAGAATTCAACATTTAACACTTTTATTATTATTATGACTGATTGAAATTAAGGAGTGTAAAATAACATACCAATTAATTGTACAAAGAGTTTGAAGATACCATAGGGGTAATCAGAATCCGTAAATCAAAGAACAGACAACACAATGACCAAAAGAAAAAGGACAGAAAAAGGAATCCTACTAAAAAAAGAGGATCAACTCATATTGTTATTCTCAGTGATTCTGTTGTTCTTTAAGGGTGTTTTAATTGACAATGAAACATATTCCAGTCCACTCTGCTGTATACCCTTTGATACAAAACTGAAAATAAATCTTCAATTAAGATAACAATCAATCATTTTATCATTAGTACATTTTTGTATGCAAATTCAATTATTTATATTGTTTTGCATGACATTTCTCTTAAAATGTAGTCATATTGCAAACAAGTACACTGAATGATAGACGTGCTTAACAGTGTACTATATTGGTTTCTTTTCTAATGGGTAGTTAGAATTACCAAGGTGATTAGTACTAAAGGTACATGTTTTTTTATAATGTCCAGAGAAAAGTTGAAGATACCAAAGGTGTAATCAGAAGCCTAAATCCAAGGACAGACAATACAATGGCCAATCTGAAGTGTAAATAAAAAGGGGACAGATAATACAATGGCCAATCAGAAGCCATTAATCCAAGAGGTACAGACCATACAATGGCCAATCAGAAGCTGTAAATCAAAGGACAGACAATCCAATGGTTAATCAGAAGCAGTAAATCCAAGGACAGACAATAAAATGGCAAATCAGAAGTGTAAATAAAAAGAGGACAGATAATACAATGGCCAATCAGAAGCCATTAATCCAAGAAGTACAGACCATACAATGGTCAATCAGAAGCAGTAAATCAAAGGACAGACAATACAAAACGTATCATCACTTATATTTATGATGTGACTAATATAAACTATCACCCCTATTTTATCATTCCAAACTAAAACATTGATTTTACATACATGTACATGTATTGTTTTTTACAATTCTATTTATTCCTTGTTCATTGACAGAAATAATTTTCACCCTAGAACTATGGGTGGTATAATTTACTTATGAGGTTAATATGTTAATTAATTTTAATTTTCAGTGAATAAAGACTTGCTGTTGGTATTAAAGTAAGAACCAGAATTGATAATTACATAATTATGTTCTTACTAGAATTTATCAATAACTCATAATCCGATTGGATATCGTCACTTATTCTACGTCATTCGAAAGGAATTCATAAATCAATATTTCTGTTTGCCAGACTACTTTTTCCCCCCGGTCATTCCACAAGTATAAATCTACGAGCAATGATACTAAGGGGTTCTGCTGGAAGGATCTGCCATCTTGAAAATGTGAAATCCTACATGTCATATTTACAACAATACACAAAAGTAATTAAAAAGCTTACTGTACCTTGAAAACTTATTTTAGTTAAATTGTATCAAACTTGAAGCGTACACGAAGCCAAATAACGTCTAATCTTTACGTTTCAAACTGGAAGTCTTCGTATGACGTCAATGACGTCATGTTGGTTATGCAAAGTCGTCAATAATATTTCGCTGATTTTTTTCAGTTTACAATCGTATGTGTATTGTATGTCCATTGTTTGAGGCTCTCCTTAGGTATTTCTTTAATAGTATTTAGCATCAAAAACAAACATGATGTCCAAGAATAAGAATAATAAGGATTAAACACTTTGCTTTTAGGAAATTATGTATGTATAAACTTCGGCAGCTCTGTGACTCACAAACTTTACATAAAGTCCTTTGGACTTTATTCAGTTTGTGAGTGAGCTGCCAGAGTTTATACATAGATAATTTCCTAAAAAACAGTGTTTAATCCTATAATACAATTTATGTGTTTTATATCTAGATGACTGCAGGGCTCTAATAAATTTTATTTCAACTTGTTCATTGGGAATGTAATATGGAAATGCTGTTTGAAGTTATTGTTACTTATAAATCTGTTATCTGAACAGTAGTGAAAATCGTTTTATTTCTACTTGGACAAGCTTGAATGTAGCGGACCTGAATTGACCAATCAAAACCTTATAGGAGTTAGGGTTATGGTGTTTAACGTCACTTTCAAGAATATTTCAATTTACAGTGGCGGTCAGTTTTATTGGTGGAGGAAACCGGAGTACCTGTCGCAAATCACTGACAAACTATATCACATAATGTTGTATTGAGTACACCTTGCCATGAGCAGAATTCCAATGCACAATTTTAGTGGCGATAGGAACTGAAAGCGAACTACCATATGATCACGACCACGACAACCCCCTCAAAACCTTCTATGACACAAAGCTGAATATAAAATCATAATAGTTTTAACTGATACCATTAACATAAAGATATATCTGATATACTTATAGGTAGCATGACAAATAATATTCCCCTTTGTAGACATATAGATGAAAGCACATTTTACAGTAGACAGTTGATTTTGTGTGGGTATTTTTATTTTTAATTTAGTTTAGTTGGATACAAGTTTATCACAACTTATGAAGGCCTCTCCCATAAAATGTAAGTTATTACATTACCTATAACTTTAAAATTTTTAGATTGAAGATGCAAAGATTTTTTTTTCTCAAATTACAACCCAAAAAAAATAAAAAATGCAATTAATAGTAAGACTGTTATCATGGTATATAATTTTAAGAATGATTTTGATGTTAATTTTGGTTCACACAAACAAGTAACTCTTGAACATCCTTGATTTTGACATTTGTACCAATCATTAGTGAAAATTAGATATATGATATTGAAGATTAATCAATTGAAATAAAAAAAAAAACAATACCATTTAACTAATAACCAAGAGCACCTGTTTTAAAAGTGAAATTTAAGAGCATCAATCAGTAATAAATAATGTAATGTATCATATGTACAATGTACCTGTTTGTTTTACTGATCAATTAAAGTTTCACATTTAAAAACGATTATATATAAATTTCCTATGATTCTGTACATAACTGAACAGAGCATTAGCAGTTTCTAAAATTTTGTGATTATATTTTGGAACTGCTCTGACAATGTGATATTTTTGGTTTCTCATTTTATTGGAAAGGGCACTATCTGGTGATTCAATAAGGAATAACTTTTGGGATATCTTATATATTAAAAATCGTTCGTTTTCATCGATACTTTGCATTGAAGTAGTAAAAAAGTATGAAAATTAGTAAAAAAACAAAATATGAATTTTCAACTACAATTTTGTTTATGTGATAATACCATAACAATCCCTCCATACTATCAAACACATTGGTTGGCTTATATACAAAGAAAACGCTATCCAACGTCAGTGGCTAAGAAAGAATATCTGAGACTTTAAAAGGAATTTATCAAATGAAATTAAAGCTAATAATTTTGAGATTGTTTACAGTCATTTTCAACAATTTTTTAGTTATGATTGCGACTACCAGACTAAATGGGGGAGGAAAGTCCACTCAGAAGACATATTGAACTGAGGTTAATACTGAGGTTTGAACCCACATCATTGATGTTACATTTGTTGTCAAAGTCAAGGACCTTAATCATGAACATGACTTGACTTTCAATTCTACCAAGGCAATGGATAGAGGTTGCAGCCCCAATAAGCTGACAATATTTGTCATTAGGATAGTAATTTTGAGATTCTTTCATGAAAAACTAACAACTGCACTATATATGAAATTTTTCCCTTTAGATTGTTGTAGCAATTAAGGATACATGTATATCAATTATTATGGTCTACATTTTTTTCTTTTCTTACTTATATGTAATTGGTATTTAATTGTGTGAATGTGTTACAGATTAGAAAATTTAAAATATAATGTAAATTTCATTTACAAAATGTATTTTAATACTAGTTTAAATTAAAAAATCACAATTTTGATGCAAAGCACTGATTCTCCTGTTGCCATTTGCATCAAACATGTCCAACACATGGATCCTTGTCAATCTCTAAATACCAATTTAAACATGCTTCAGGGCCTACCCAATTAATCTATCTTCTGTAATTGTAGTATGACAGTCTATTCCATGATTTTAGTCTCCTTGATGCTGAAAAAGGGCATTCCCAGGGAACAGATAAGACTAACATTGTGAGCAATATACAGAATATTTCCTGATTTTGGGACACATGTATTATATTTGGGATCGTAACAAATGATTTAAGAAGCGATGTTTGTGGGTTTAAACGACCATTACAAAATGTCACCAAGTGCTGAATTTTCATGTTAAATGTGTGGTGTGACCTTTGGTGACTTTGGTCTGTATTAAAATCACAAATAAACTCTGCTATTTCAATTTGTGACAGTTTGGATCTTTGTAGGTTTGAGCTTGGCACCTTGGAGACAAGCAATATATAACAGTTTGATTTTGTGGAAATCTCTTTTCCAGTTGAGCAACACAATAGTCACATTGACCTTTATATAAGTGCTATCTAATTATATATTTTTAAAGATATTTTTTATATAAGCTACCCCCTGTTAACCACTTGGCCATCCAAAGTTAATGAACTATGTTAAGATAATTAAAATCAAACAGAAAGCTTTCTGCTTTCTTCTATTTTTAGCAACATATCTTTAACTAATCAAGAAGGACACTTGAGAAAAAAAAATCATTATTCTAATAAAAAAAAATTAACAGAACAGTGGAATAATGAAAAATTGAAAAATCAACAAAATTAAAATCTATGTTTAATCACCAAAGTAGAGAAGATATGCTACATTTAAATTAAACAAATGCTATGAATGCCACAGGAATCTAAACATTATTGTACCATACTGTATACAATCTAACACTTTACTATATTTTTTTGAAGACTTATAACAAAGCCCAGGTAAAAATAAACAAAATAGTGTATTTCTAAAAACATATCATTACCTATATGTTGGATCCAGATTTTCCAAAAAGTAGGGGCATCCCATGGACCAAAATATGACAAAAATTTCTCCAATTTTTTATCAAATACAGACAAGTGGGGTAAAGGCATACCAACCCCCTTTCCTGGATCCACCGATAATTCCTTTCCTGCATCCACCGATAATTCCTAATTATAAATGAGAATATTTACACAGATTTTCAAGAAACTGTTATTAAATTTGCTCTAATCAGGTTAATTAAATGATGATAAGTCCTGTTTTCCTATGGCAATTCAAGAAATAGGAGGAACAACTACGGAATATGAAATTCATTAAATTTGGGGTGGGATTTTTTAAACTATTATTCTGATAAAAACTATATATAGTTGTACTCAACCTGTAAATACACTTGGTACTTTTGACATGAAGCTTTTGACAGTGCGGACTGGAACACCTGTTGTTTCATCCTGCATTTTGTCAACTATCGACTCCATCTGAAAACGTAAAGAAAATATAAAATATACATTATAGCCAAACTTTAAATATTGTTAGTTTGATGGTGTTTAATGCCACTTTCAACAATATTTCAATTATATCGTGACGGTCACTTTTATTGGTGTAAAAAACCGGAGGTCCCGGAGAAAAGCACCGACCTGTCACACAAACTTTAAATATGCTGATTATATCAACATGCAATTTCCATCTTACTTTGCATATTGCAGTTTCCTACTGTTGGAATCAGCAGGCTTGTAGCCAGGATATTTCATGGGGAGTTTGATAAACCCAATAAATTTGAGATGCAACATGGTGTTGCAGCTAGAGGTCAAAGTCCAAAGACTAAAAGTCATAGTTCAAGCACAAGTCAGATAACAGTAGCCATAATTCAACTATTATCTCAACTTTAATAGTCATAATTCAACTATTATTTCAACTTTAATAGTCATAATTCAACTATTATCTCAACTTTAATAGCCATAATTCAACTATTATCTCAACTTTAATAGCCATAATTCAACTATTATCTCAACTTTAATAGTCATAATTCAACCAAAATCTTGACTTAAAAGTCATCATTCAAACAAAATCCTGACTTTTATAGTACCTCTTTGTTTTCAAGGGGGGGATATTTAATGCCAAGTTCTACAATATTTCAGTTATACAATGTATTATGATGGTTAGTTTTATATTTGAAGGTGACCGGAATACCTAAAGTTTCCACATTTTAATTAAATTGAACAAATTAAAGCATTTTCATAAAGTTTTATTTTTTAGGGAACGACCATTTAACTTGCAGGGGGGGGGGTTATGGTTTTTTAATTTGTTCGTTCAGAAAAAAAATTTCGGACAACACGAGAGTTAGAATATTTATTTATTTTTCCGTGCAAAGCACAACATTTTTTTTTCCAGAATTTAACATTAGGTTATATGATAAAAACTCTGAATCAGATTATTTTTTTTTTCCTCCACCAAAATCAGAATATTTTTTTAGGAAAAAATCATAACCCCCCTTCAAGTTAAATGGTCGTTCCCTTAGTGTTTCTTGCCCTTCAGTTTTGGATTATAACATCTTATTTTCTTACTTCTATCTCTACTATGACAGTCTTTGTGTTATCCTTGATTGATTACCAGGGATGGTCGTGGCTGTGATCGTATGGTAGTTGGAATAACAACTACCTATGAAATCAGTGCATATCAATACTTAGTGAGGTGGACAACATTATGTGATAAAGTTTGTCAGTGACTTGAGAAAGGTCAGTTTTCTTCTGGTCCTCAGGATTCCTCCACCAATAAAACTGACCGCCAAGATATAACTGAAATATTGTTGAAAGTGGCATTAAACACCATAAAACCAAACCAAACCAACTTATTTGGTTACCTGCAGAAAAAGTCCTAAAGCCTTCATACATTTCAGTTTGAATTCAATCAAGTGTCTAATTTCTGGGGGGAATTATTTTATCATTTTCAATAAGGTCCAAGTGCTAAAAGTTTATCCTGTGATTGTAACCACCTTGGATTTCAGATTGACACAAAAAACATATACCATGAGTAAAGGACATCTAACACAGCAGTCAAGTTTGGTGTCATATTGTTCAGAGGTTTCAGATAAGAATAATTTCAAAATATTTTTCCCAAAGGAATGTTAATTAAATTTGTCTACATTGTATTTTAGATCCCAACAAAAAAAAAATGAAAACTTTGTACTTTCAATGATTAATTATTTTTATCCAGGAGAGATAACAAACATGGAATAAAATTTCTACTTTAAATCTTTGGTGAAGAAATCTTGTGCCATATTAAAGATAACTGGTCCAATATTGTACATTTGAGCATGGTTCTCTTCAGATATTCTGCAGGGGCAGATCCAAGGGGGAGGTGCACCCGGAGTGCGCCCCCCCCCTCTAAAATTGGAAAAAATATGATTTTTTTGCATAAAATCGTGATTTTTTCACACGAAATACCCCCAAAATTTTCGATTTTTCTAACTTGAAATCCTGGATCCACCCCTGTCCTGGACCCATCACCCACAATAAAACTTATATACAGTGCTGTCTTAACGCATGGGCATGCAGGACAGTTGCCCAGGGGCCGACAAGCATAGGGACCCATGCTAATTTATGAATGTTGTGTACAGCAAACATTTACAGTCTTTTTCTTGTGAGTGGCTGTGTAGGTCGGGAACCCAGTGTACTGCTTTGCCTAGGGGCCTGTAATGCTGCTAAGACGGCACTGCTTAATATAGTCTTTATATGTAACTTCAAGCTAAAAGTGGCACTGAATGTAACACATTATAGCCACTTAAAGATTTGTTTTCCAGATAATATGACTACGACTGCATGCAGAACCTATAGAAAAGGAACAAACAAATATTCCTTTTGTTTATTTAAGGACTCCAACATTCACCTACACTTCTAAATGTATTCATCAAATTCATCAAATTTCTGGTCAGAGAATTTTACAAATCATTGTGTACCAGTACATATGTTTGTGATGGACTAGTCAAGACATTTACATTGTGTACCAGTACATATGTTTGTCATGGTCTAGTCAAGAGATTAACATTGTGTACCAGTACATATCTTTGTCATGGTCTAGTCAAGACATTTACATTGTGTACCAGTACATATCTTTGTCATGGTCTGTCAAGACATTAACATTGTGCACCAGTACATATCTTTGTCATGACTAGTCAAGACATTTACATTGTGTACCAGTACATATTTGTGTCATGGTCTGTCAAGACATTAACATTGTGTACCAGTACATATCTTTGTCATGGTCTGTCAAGACATTAACATTGTGTACCAGTACATATGTTTGTCATGGTTTGTCAAGAGATTAACATTGTGTACCAGGACATATGTTTGTCATGGTCTGTCAAGACATTTACATTGTGTATCAGTACATATGCTTGTCATGGTCTAGTCAAGACATTTACATTGTGTACCAGTACATATGTTTGTCATGGTTTGTCAAGAGATTAACATTGTGTACCAGTACATATGTTTGTCATGGTCTGTCAAGACATTTACATTGTGCACCAGTACATATGTTTGTCATGGTCTAGTCAAGACATTTACATTGTGCACCAGTACATATGTTTGTCATGGTCTGTCAAGACATTAACATTGTGT
The DNA here is from genome assembly GCA_002080005.1 of Gigantidas platifrons. Taxonomy (NCBI): domain Eukaryota; kingdom Metazoa; phylum Mollusca; class Bivalvia; order Mytilida; family Modiolidae; genus Gigantidas; species Gigantidas platifrons. Next base: position 143,311 of record MJUT01054493.1, read on the forward strand.
ACCAGGACATATGTTTGTCATGGTCTGTCAAGACATTAACATTGTGTACCAGGACATATCTTTGTCATGGTCTGTCAAGACATTAACATTGTGCACCAGTACATATGTTTGTCATGGTCTGTCAAGACATTTACATTGTGTACCAGTACATATGTTTGTCATGGTCTGTCAAGACATTAACATTGTGCACCAGTACATATGTGTGTCATGGTCTAGTCAAGACATTAACATTGTGTACCAGGACATATGTTTGTCATGGTCTGTCAAGACATTGACATTGTGTACCAGTACATATGTTTGTCAAGAGATTAACATTGTGTACCAGTACATATGTTTGTCATGACTAGTCAAGACATTAACATTGTGCACCAGTACATATGTTTGTCATGGTCTGTCAAGACATTAACATTGTGTACCAG
>MJUT01054493.1:143988-165531 GCA_002080005.1 Gigantidas platifrons
ACATATGTTTGTCATGGTCTGTCAAGACATTTACATTGTGTATCAGTACATATGTTTGTCATGGTCTAGTCAAGACATTAACATTGTGCACCAGTACATATGTTTGTCATGGTCTAGTCAAGACATTAACATTGTGTACCAGTACATATGTTTGTCATGGTCTGTCAAGAGATTAACATTGTGTACCAGTACATATGTTTGTCATGGTCTAGTCAAGACATTAACATTGTGTACCAGGACATATGTTTGTCATGGTCTAGTCAAGACATTAACATTGTGTATCAGGACATATCTTTGTCATGGTCTAGTCAAGACATTAACATTGTGTACCAGGACATATGTTTGTCAAGACATTAACATTGTGCACCAGTACATATGTTTGTCATGACATTAACATTGTGTACCAGGACATATGTTTGTCATGACATTAACATTGTGTACCAGGACATATGTTTGTAATGGTCTAGTCAAGACATTAACATTGTGTACCAGGACATATGTTTGTCATGACATTAACATTGTGTACCAGTACATATGTTTGTCATGGTCTAGTCAAGACATTAACATTGTGTACCAGTACATATGTTTGTCATGGTTTGTCAAGACATTAACATTGTGTACCAGTACATTATATGTATATACATTTTTTTTGTATGTTTCTCATGATATTAAAAAATTTTGACATTGGAATTTTTATATGAAGCAGTGTACATTTTTGTACATGTATATACATGTGTGTATCTATATTCTTTTTTTTACCGTTTTAAACTGGTCCATCTCTGGTTTCCTGGTCTTGCATAAATACCTTCTGTCCATCAATACATACACATACAACAAATTTGTGCAGTACCATTAATTAAACAACTCTGTTTTAATTATTAATTCATATCCTGGGTATCATATTTTGGTAGACAAGAAAATGGCATATCAGGTTAACATGTGTAGTAGATAATTGGAATATGCAATTAACTTCAATTTTTGCAGGTGTGCAACTGCACCTGTGATAATATTAATTCCATAGAGGTAAATCTTGTTTTATAAACACTAAACCTTCTCTGTTGCTTCCTTCTTAACAAATTAATGTTATGATCTTGAACCATCATCATCTTCATAACATGCACAGATGGCTTACAATTATATCTGTATTTTCCTTTGATTTCCCGTTTTTTTTAATGAGGGGAATAAAAGAGGGGGCCTCTCAAAATGTACCATAAAACAAGAAATTTTATGTAAAAAATGGTAATTAGTACATTTGTATATCACCTAAGCTAATAACACAAAGACTCGTTTTCTTTGTTTGTAGAAAGGATCTATTAGAAATTTTACTCCTTTTTTCAGTTTCAAACCATGATATTCCTGAATCCCCCTTCAATACACCCTGATATCCTTACTCAAAATTATGCAATCAAATTTTTTTTCTTTTGTCTCAAACAAAGCCTAACATGTCCCTGAAACATGTATGAAATTAACGACAAATGGGGATTTTTCCTAAGATTGTTTTTTTGTAATACTTAAAGTCACAAATCAATTTAGTTTCATAAAGAAAAAAATCATTTACTTGTAATTCTGAGAAAGCTAAAACACCCAGGTCTTCTTTGATATAGATTGCATGATGTGTTAAAAGTGAAAATCTGATCATATTTTTCATCTAATGGATATTTAATCAAGGATTTTTTTCTGTTGCTGATGATTTTCTTATGTATACAAAAACATGTCAATTTCAACAGATGTAAAAATCATTTACAAGATATGTATAAATATGTTTACTTTGGAATTCTCCAGGAAAAAATCAATACTTCTCTGATGAATATACACAAAACAGCTGATGCTATACATATATATAGATATATATGCAACTGTCCTATTGATTTGAATTGGTCCTGGGAGGTTACATTTATTTCTTTGCAATCCAACCATTATTACATTTCACTGATGCATCATATGATTTCTCTATCATAAGAAATGTCATCAATATAAACAAGATATAAACAACCTATAATTTGATCTAGGATTTTTCCCATATGGTGAATAGTTACTGAAGTTTTTTATTGAACAGGAAGAATTTTTGTCAACATTTTCTTGTAACATTACCCATATTATTAGAATAAAATTTACAATCTTCACCAATTACTGTATTAAAATACACAAAAAGAATGTAGTTATGATGATGCTTATTTCAAGAATCAAATGCAATCCTTGTAGTTTTATTGGTGTGTAAATCAAATCAAATCAAATAGTTTTATTGATGAATTAACCACATGTTGGCGTACATCAAATAGTAATAAGACAATGTACTAACAATAATAAATGACATAAGACAGAGATGTATAAATTTGTACAAAACATTAAACATATATGAAAAAATTATTAACCTGTGTTTATATCTTGGTTGCAATAGCATTTGCTACTTTTAAGAATCTGCAAATGAGTTTAGCGTTATTGATATTACTGGGATTTAGAATGTCCTTAATGAGACCTGCGTCAACCCTTGTAGTGTGAAATATTTCTTTATAATCGCCAGTAAGTCGCAAATTGTAAAATGTGTGTAAAATGTTGACCGAAGTATCTTTTGTATGAAGCTCAACAGTACTTTATATAAAAAATGTTATTTCCATCTACACTTTTACAAGCCTATAAAACGACCAAAAAATGTATTTGATATTTGTTTGAATATTCCACATTTTCAGTTGCAGTTATTAGTTTTCATGACATTCCAAAGTAGTTTCTGACTGATTGAATTTCACCTTTGATATATATGTCAACCTTTTGGCCAATCACAAGAGGCTTTCTAAATGAAATGAGCATAATATATAATGTACTTATCAAAAAATTAATTCCAGTGCACATAGTTTAAGTCCCACTGAAAATCACTAAATGGTTTAATGGCCAATGTTTTGACCAAAAATTTCCATTTTGATTTAACATTGCTACAAGAAAAACCAATCATTACTTTTTCTGATTATATCAGCAATCAATGTTAACAAAATCTCAAACCATTTTAAAAAAGTTCCCACATTGTGTAGTACATAAGAGGGGAGGATTGGGATCTCATTTAACTGGTTTAAACCCACCACATTTTTGTGCCTGCCCAAATCAGGATCTGGATTTCCAACATCATATGTCATGGTCTTTTTTGTGTTCGATATATTCAGTTGAGATCAGAGGTGATTGTTTGTTTTGTTGATATTTGTAGAATTGTTGACCATCACTGTTTACACTTTCTTTTCATAATATGGAGAGAAAAGCCTTGATCCTTCACAAGACCTTTATTTGTGTCCAGTCCTAAAGGCAGGTCATGTATTTGTTTATTCCCACAGAACCTCTTTTGGAAAGGTTGTACTCCACAGACGAAAAACAAGGTAAAACCCATCTTATTTGTACTATAGTGTGTGGCCAAAAGTATTTGTGTATGTAAAAAAAATCCCTATATAATCAACCAAAACCATATTTTTTCAAAAAATTATTGTGAAGTCATTTCTGGATAGATGTTAACAAATTTTATACCAAAATATTCGGAATTGTCTATATATATATCACAGTGATTTATCACACTATGTTTCTGACTGTACTATACTTTAAGAGCAGAAGATTGAAATATGTACTGTTACTAGATGGATACCAAGACAGGACAAATTATTGCATGGCTTGTGGCAAGTGAACAAAATACCGGTATAATAACTTTATGTAATACAATGTACATAAAGAACTTATCCTCTTTATAAGCTTTAAATAATTGTGTACATGACTGTCAATTCTGATAAGGATGTCTATTTGCACTTGTCAGCAAGGCTAAGGCATGATATATCTTAATGCAGTGAGATCTGTTTATGCAAAACCTTATAATAAGAAAGAATAAGCACTTACGGTAAAAAATTCCACCAATATCAACAAAACAAAAACAAACAACTACCTCTCACCTCAAATCATTAAACAAAAAAAACAAAAAAAAGACATATGCCAATGGAAATCCAAATCTTGGCTTCGGACAGGAACAAAACTGTACCAGAGATAAATCTGTTGATGGAATCCCACTCTCCCCTCCCCCCTCCCCCTTTGTATGATGAAAAGAAATTTTAAACATTAATATTGTCAACAATTCATTCAATATCAACAAAACGAACAATCGTCTCTCACCTAAAATCATTGAACATATACAGGACCATGACATATACTGATGGTGTGTATTTCTTCAGAAGAACAATTACCTATCAATAGTATGTTGTATCAGAAGAAAGATACAGTTTACTGATAATTCTTAGTACATGTTATATATATAAGTGCTTTTACTTTAATTTCAGGTAGATTATAATTGGTCCTTTACTTTTATCTATGGTGCAAAACCAATCAAATTTTCATTTGATTTGTTTTTATCAATACATCACTTTATAACAGAAAATGCACTAATAGTTTGATAACAAACCAATCAGTTTATAATTGAACATTGCCATGGCAACTAAACCCAAAAATTGGCAAAAAGATAGTAGAGTCATGTGATCTTGACAGATTTTTGTTAACACAAAAAGCTGCTGTAAACATCCTTATCATAAATATCTACATGATGAATGGTTACTTACATTCAAATTTCATGACACTAAGTGTGTCTTTTGTTTGAAGTACTGGATAAATTCCAAATTAGTAATCAAAGAAAAAATATAGGATTTCTTTTTTTTTTTTTTTATAAATGATTAATGTTGATTTAATTCATATTAGATATTACAATGTAGCAGTTCTGTTGAAAAAAAATACTACTTTCTATAAATCTTATGTACATTGTATACTGTGAAGTAATTACTATAAATCTTATACATTGTACTGTGAAGTAATTACTATAAATCTTATACATTGTACTGTGAAGTAATTACTATAAATCTTATACATTGTACTGTGAAGTAATTACTATAAATCTTATACATTGTACTGTGAAGTAATTACTATAAATCTTATATACATTNAAGTACAAAATTGTCTTGGGGGTGGGAACCTTCCCCCCACCCCCAACCTCCCTAGCAGCCCTCGTCATTTTCACCTGGGCTACTGTTTTTTAATCTGGGCTAGCAGTCTCAAAATTTCAGTAGCCCTGCTGGCTATTATCCACAAAATATTAATCTGGGACCCTGTGTACTGTGAAGTAATTGCTATAAATCTTATACATTGTACTATGAAGTAATTACTATAAATCTTATACATTGTACTGTGAAGTAATTACTATAAATCTTATACATTGTACTGTGAAGTACCGGTAATTACTATTAATGGGGTACCAATTTTAAAAGATTTTTTAGGGTGTGTCGATCTTTTTCCAAGCGATTACACAACCAGTAATAAACCACAAAAACAGGTATCCATGATTCCATTTTCTATCAAATATAAATTTCACTTTACACATTTGTGGACATCAACATTGTCATGATTGTCATGGTGATTTTTTTTAGTCACCCACTATCTCTTTTTATACATTTAACATTTTAACTTGTAATAACCTTCTATCACATATTAGGTCACAGTAAAATAAGACTGGCTGGACCAACATTTCTAAATGTTACAAATTTTCCTAGTTTTAAAGGTCTTACCAATATAATATTCCTAGTTGACGTCTCATAATAGACTTATTTTACTAATTTTACTTTATATTTGGACCAATTTCAAACCAGGAGTTACACCCTCATTCTAAACAATGGCTCCTGTGGAGCAATACCAGAATGATCTAACTTGAGCTTAACAAAGTGAGTGTTGACATATTAATTTACTACACTTTTTTCTTACTTCTCCAGAATTTAAAGTATAATTATGATTTTTCAAAAAATCACAATACAGAACTTTATACTGCAGAAATGTTTATCACTCAGGATAAAAAAAAAATTTCGAAAATAATGTTGCCCACGTTAAAAGTTCCTACACAAACTATGGCTTCCATGAATTATTATGATTCTAACATGAAAAATCTAACAGATTATTTTAAGTGGTAGGTAAGAAGAGTTTGACGATACCAAAGGGGTAATCAGTCTGTAAATCAAAGGACAGACAACACAATGGCCAAAAGAAAAAGTACAAAAGGATAAATAACGATCTACAAAACATACACATCAAGCTAAAAATAGCGTAACACGAACCTCACTATATATAGTGAATATATAGTAAGTGCATTTCATAAAAAAAATCTACTAACCTTAATGTTTTCAGTCATTTTTTCTATACATGTATAGACAAATATCCCCAGTCAGTGTTACACAAAGTTACTGACATTTTCAAGGTTTATGGCATTTAGATTAAGACACCAGCATGTGTCATGGTCACTAGCATTTCTTGGCAACAAAACATCACTGGTAGATGACAATTTTCAAAAGTCAAAGTTGATAAATGGTTGGTTATCTTTAGTATTTTTTCCAGTAAATTAATATTTAAAGAAACAAAACAAACATGTGTGTATGCACCATGGTCCTGTATAAATACAGGAAAACACTAGCGAATTATGTCCATAATTTGTACGGCAATGCATGTGTGCAAGATAAAATATATCAGGAATATTCTATAACAGCAACAATTTCTCAAACATCAACAAAATGAACAGCCACCTCTTACTTTAAATCACTAAACATTAAAAGACCATGACACATGGCATTGGAAATCCAGGTCCTGGCTTGGGACATTAGTCACAAAAATGTGGTTGGGTTAAATCGGTTAATGGGATTCCCCCTCTTTATAATTGGATCTCATATGGCACTGCAGATTAGACACACACAAACAATAAAAAACCATAACAGATTCACTTCCACTCCAAAAGACCAGACATTATCACAAAAATAAAAGACACCATTGATAGTATACCAGTAGGTCAGTGAATACTGATAGTTAACTGACTACTAGCTAGGAATGTAGAATTTATTGGCTCAAGACATTAAAAAAATCATAACTGATACTTCCATCAGATTTAATACTCAAATGGTCATAAACATCTTAAGAAATTAACATGCAATGGAATTTAATGTCAATTAGTAATAAACATCTAATGAAATTAACATGCAATGGAATTTAATGTCAATTAGTCATAAACATCTAAAGAAAGTAACATGCAATGGAATTTAATGTCAATTAGTCATAAACATCTAAAGAAATTAACATGCAATGGAATTTAATGTCAATTAGTCATAAACATCTAAAGAAATTAATGGTCTTCATGGGAGACTAGAATAAATGAGTCAACAGTTTCTTCCAATCCAATATTGAACATAAAATAATAATCATGGTAATAAAACATACAGAATTAAATACAAATGTACTGTTTCACTTGATTGTTGGAGTACTAGTTCTATCAGTATATTGTCTATATTTTAGAAAAGAAAACCTTCCACAAAGAGTCAACAATAATTGTTAAATAAGATTTTTCACTGATATAAAAGTTTAGATGTATCAGATTTTATTATTCTATTATTTTTATTTTAGCTTGAATTATTACATCACCATGGAAACATGGATAGGAAATACCCTTTTTGATCAACCCTGGCATGTAGAATTGTATTTATATGCATGTTGTAAATCCAACTACCATACGATCACAACCATGACAATGATGGCCTCCTCTGAGGAAGGAAAACTCAAGACAGTTATTTAGAACTGGTGGGTGAAACATCCAGACTTATGTATACTGTTAATGTGAAAATATGACTAGGCAATTGAAAATTAAGGTTGAACATTTTTTATTTTCAATTATATACATCTGACAAACCATCCTAGTTTTTCAGTAGAAAATCTAATATCAACATTTGAGAGTTGGGACTATATTTAACAAAGGTTCAACATTTTTGTTATTCACAATTTATATTTGTCACTTTTACTGGGTTGCCATAAAAAAATGACAGACATTGGTAAATTACAGAAAATTAAAAGAGTAATATTATATACTATATTTACTAAAAGACCTTTGAAGGTTATTTTAGGTGTCAAACCAGTAATTCAACCAATCATAGCTAAGAACATATACAAAAGTAGTCCCTTTAAAAAAAAAAGTTCCTTTCACTTTGTTGTATTGTGACAAATACTGAATGGAATGGAATAATTAAAATTGATAATTGAAGTTAAATATATAAGGATTATTTTGAGCCCAAATTTGATGCATTTAGTTTGTATTTTAATACCTCTATGGAGGATTTGATGCATGACCTATATATATTGAATTTCCCGGGGATGACCGAGCTATTTTTAGAGTAGGTGTTTTCCATAGCCTGGCATTTCACTGCAAGGCTTTAAACATGCTCTGATATTTTGACAGAACGTAGAGGAATCATGTACGTTTCAGAAAATATATGGTCTTAGAAAGGTTAAACTTAAGATAAAATAGCCAGTCAGGCTCGAAAAAACACAAATTTAGTAGAAAATGTTAAAGAAATTAATTATAGGTTTCACACCTTTAGAGAAAGAATTCAAATTTCAATCTAATTTGTTTCTAGTTTTTCTTGTTGTTTATTGCCATTGCTCTGGATAGACAAAACAATTGTGAGTCCATTAGTATTATTTAAATAGACAATCAATCAGTTCATTATCACAAACAGATGTTAAAAATTACCCCTAAAGAGACTAAACAATACATTGTATATGTACTAAACTGTCTTTTTATCACACAAGGGTAATCTCTTTTTACAATCAATTTTACCATTTGATATTAATTTATTTGCCACTTGGACAGTTCATATTTCTGTGTAAAACAGTATTATTAATGCCCATTTCTCCCTCAGCTGCAAATTATTATGGTTTGAAAATACATATCAATTTCTAAAATACACATGCACATAAATTAAAATTCCATACATCTTCTATCACTGAAAAACTTCAGGCCTCAAAGTAGCATTTTTTTACCCAGGAGCCAGGTTCTTAGAAAAAAAAATAGGAGCCAATAAAAAAATTTAGGAGACAACAAGACATTCAACCCAGAATGCGGATTGACCCACTGTGCAATGATTACTACTGCCAGGGGTAGGGGGCACTTAAGGCCCTGTACAAACTCTGGGGTAAATGGTGCAAAATGCCACATTCAGGCAATATCCTGAGACTTAATTTGACTTCTTGAAAACATTGTTTTATGAAGGTGCATTTTCAGAAATTGTTTTATTGCAAGAACATTCCCCCTTTTTACTCCAATATTTAATGCTTTAAAAATGCTACACAATTTTCCATGTTCCAGTTTTGATTAGAATTAGGTTCAAATTCTATGTACATAGTTGAGAAATTTTTACATGACATGCTTCATTTCCAACAGATGAACACATGGTAATATAGAAATACTAGTTTTCAAATTCAACTTTCATTCTTCATTACACAAGGCTAAAAAAGCAATTCCAATATTCTTCAAAACCAATTAAAATCATGACTTCAAGAGTATTGAAATTCAGTAAAATGTTTAATTTACAACTGCTATGAAAAGCAACATACAACCAATACATAATTTCAATCAGTAATGAACAACACTAATGAAAAATTCAATACTTGAGGCTTCAGGTTAACGGCTGTCGATTGATTTCATGTCAAAGTTCTTTGACAATGGTAATTAAAAGGTGTCTCCAGATTCACATTTCTACATTGCCTGATTACATAAAATGTAAATTGAAATTTAAGCATTCTTTAGTAGAACATAAATCTTAATCAAAAGCATAAATAAGATTATTTTTTGAAATTGTAATTTAGTAATACTGATAAATATATATACAGTATTCCAGCTTAGAACACACTTGCCCAAAGCCTGGGACAAGTAAAACTGGATTTGGACAAGTGAAAATTATGAAAGAATTTGTTTGAATAAATAGAATTTTTTTCTAAATTTGGCTTGCGGGCAAGTAGGTGAAAAAAATTAAGGCAAAGACTTAAATAAGATTACTTTTCGACATTGTAATATATAGTAAAACTGGTACTAGACACGATAACGTAACCCTCATTCCGCTTGTGCTCCATTTAGGGTTACCAATCGGTCCCATTAAACGTATGGGAGCAGCACCTGGAGTGATTCACACCGGGCGGTTTTTTGTCCTAATTTCGTTGTAAGTGGTAGGAAAAACTAACCGGATTGAAAGATAAATAAATTTAGGTAAACATTGAGGTGTTAAATAAACGCTGCATCAATCCATGGTAGACTTATATCCATCTGAAAATTTGAATGCATGAAATCTTCTTTCTGTCCGACATTTTGTTCACAAGTTGTTATTTCACGTGCACTTGCCTCGTTTTGGAGATATCTTTATTTGGATCGATTCGTAGTAAAATTCGTAGTAAACGTTTTCCATATTTGGCATTGAGATCCATATATGGATAGGCTCCGCCCATCACGAGAGTCTATGTAAGGTGTTATGGCGGACAAGTAACAATTTTCAAATACGAAACCGGTCTTGAAGATAGAAACAGGTATTGTAACACTTATTTCGTATCACCATTACTTAGAAATTGTTGGGAATAATAAGTTATGACCAGATATGCAAAAAGAAAGTTGAAATATCCCCGGAACGAAATTTTTAATTTGCTCCCATACGTTGAATGAGATCGATTCGTAACCCTAAATGGAGCACAAGCGGAATGAGGGTTACGTTATCTTATCTAAACTGGTACATGTATTAACCAATGTTTTTTTTACATTTGTTACAGAATATTAATCAAACACTTGAATGTTTATGTAGATTTACATGATACATGTCTGATTAACTTATGTACATGTATGCTTAATGCAAATTTCAACAATAATCATATTTATTATATAGATATCGATGAAATACCGTGATTTGCGAGTTAAATAAAAAACGATAATTTCACTAGTGAAATTACCATTTTTATTTTCACTCTCGCTATTTTTCCCACTATTTTTCGAACCAGAACTATTTTTTTTTAGAATATTATATGGAGTGATGTCCCTTTGCTTCATTTCATTGACAGATTGTTAGTTTCATTTATGATAAAGGAAAGATTTAAAAAATAAACAAAAGGATATCTTAATCTAGTATTTCATTGCGATACAATAAAAAGCAGGTAAATTTGGCAAACATTGACATGTTTTAATACTTTTCATGCTAGAATTATGCTCTAAAAACATGTGGTCTCGGTAGAAAGAATCTTTCCAACAGTAGGATAAAACTTTAACCACCCCCAAAAGATCGTCTGCTATAAATTAACTCCAAATAACAGTGTTCGTTCTATTGCTTCTTGTGAAATGAATCCAAATTTTTCACAGCTTTCGTCAACCACAAGTACTAGTTCAATGACTTCTGACACTAAGATGTCATCTTGTTTTTTATGGGAACACTTACAATTACGGAGGAACTTTTAATTTTAACAATCCTAAGTCTAGTCAGAAAAGACAAAGTGATGATTCCGGACTACAAATAGCAAAAACTAAATATAAAAGAATCCTACCTTTATCGTTTAGTGGTTCCGATTCTGAGTGAACTTTAGTCCAGTTTCCTTCCGTTATAATCCGTTTGAATTACACATTTAACGTTTGAACCGTTTGGACTCACATTTAACAATTTACATTTCCTAGCTGTTATATTGTTAAATTACTTGTTTTCTAATTATATAATCCATCGAATTTGAAATAGTTTTGGTTTTGTTAACGGCCAAATATTGGTATGCATCCGACTTCTTTCACAAAACATTCTTCCCACAAGAGTACAAATGAAATGTACATAGTAAAAATAAATGAAACATACATCAAGTGTCAATAAATAAAATTGTGTCTTTCAAGGTCGAGTGCATACTATGGTCACAAAGTTTACAAGTAACCAACATGGAAATTATATTCATAATTGAAATATGTGCACATGAATTTATTTATTTACAAAATTGAAAGCATTAGACAAACTTTTCAGTCAACGAGTAGCCAAGGAGACAGTTGTATATTAATGCGCAATAAAGAAATAAACACATGCAATGCAGATGAAAGAAAATATCAAATTTATTGACTCAAAACAGTCTATATAATAAACAGTATAACTAACATCACAGTTAGTTATACTATAATTCTTCAGTAATATAGAGAGAGTCAATCTTATTGGGTTAGGGTTAGGGGTTATGACATTTAACACCATTTTTCAACAATATTACAGCTATATCATGGCGGTCAGTTTTATTGTGGAAGAAACCAGAGAACTCTGAGAAAACCACTGATCTGCAGCAAGTCACTGACAAAATTTATCACATAAAGTTGTATCGAGTACCTCTTGCCATGAGCAGGATTCCAACTCACAACTTTAGTGGTGATAGGAACTGATTACACAGGTACCGTAGTAAATCAAACTATCATATGATCATGACCACAATGCCACCCCCTCCCCCAGCATCCATATACAGAGTAGATGTTGATATAAACAATGAAAATCCCCACAGTTTTGTATCTACTCTAAAGAACTTTTACAGGAAGTCGTATTGTCATATACTGTAGTGTTATGCTAAGAAGTTGATACACAATTTACTCAGCAACCTGTTCAAGAAAAACACAAGGGACAAATATTTTGTATTAATATAAGTATATCTAGTAATACAATCATACTGCTAATATACAGTACAGTCAGGGACATACCATGATAAATCACTGTGATAGATGTATCACTCGTCTTAGTGATATAGATATATCTTTTGTTCTGTTTAATATATTTACTTACTTTCTTTTGCATTTTGAGTGATAGCAAGTAACACTCTAAATACAAAAGAAATGTTGAATATATGTTAAACAGAACAAAAGATATATCAATATCACTGAGAAGAGTGATACGTCTATCACAGTGATTTATCATGGTATGTCTCTGACTGTACTGTATTATCTCTATTTCAGTAATATAAGTAGTAATTTCCTGTAATGTTATACAATGCTGACTAAATACCATATATGCCTTATAATTCTATTTTTATAAGGGCTATAGGTCTCGGACAGGTAAAAGTTGTTGATTCTGAACACAAGCCTTTACACAAATCTACATTTTTGTAACTAGTGGGTTTTTGCCCATTAACCCACCCAAGGCTAGAGGTTTCACTAGTCAGTTTATTATATCTGTCTGGGTTTTCCTCCATCAATAAGTCTAGGTTAGGGTTATGGTATTTAACGCCACATTCAACAATATTTCAATTATATTGTGGCAGTCAGTTTTATTGGCGTAGGAAACCCGAGTACATGGTGAAAACCTCTAACCTGCCACAACCTTTATAAATGTTGTATTGGGTACACCTCGCCATGAGTGGAATTTAAACTCGCAACTTAGTGGTGATAGGCACTGATTGCACAACTACATGTACAAATGTAGTTATAAATCCAACTACCATACGATCACAAACCTTTTTAAAACTAGTACCTATTTCAAATGTGGCAATTCACATGTCTTTTTATCTGTTTCACTTTTATAATAACACACTGAAAATTCAAACAATGAAATTAGCGACATATGATAAAATCCTATTAGATATTCATACTCACAGGAAGATTATGCAGATCATGATTAAAAAATCTTAAAATGTCTTCTAATACAAGAATAAAATGTTGATATACATGTATGTGGTCTAATGGATCAAGATATTTCAGAGGAGGCATTTTGTAAAAGATGGTTGGTTTGTTTATGGTGCTTAATGCCACTTTCAACAATATTTCAGTTATACAAATGTATTGTGTGCCACACACACACAGTGTGGTCAGTTTTATTGGTGGAGGAAAAACCACTGACCTGTTACAAGTAACTGACAAACTTTATCATATAATGCTGTATCAAGTACACCTCACCATGAGTGGGATTCAAACTCACAACTTTAGTGGTGATAGGTACTGATTATACAGGTAGTTGTAAATCTAACTACCACATGATCTCGACCACGACGGCCCCAAATTAACATGACAAATCATAATAACAATAACCTCTATAGAACAACTCAACCTCCTTAATCCCATTGTTTCCACTTTTTTCAATTCAACATTCAACAGAAAATGAATCATGAGAATATTATACTTTATCCTACAATCATTGCATTTGCTGTACAATATACAAAATACAATTTTTTCTATTAAATATACAAAAAAGTCATCTGGTACCTAATTAATGTAGAGCCAACAGTAAGAAATGGTATCAGTATGGGGCAGAAAGAGGAGATACTTGAAAATGATGGAAACAAACCTTACATCTGCTTTTTTACAGAAAAATTTGGCATCTGTTTGAAGCTTTTTGACATTGCTATACTTTGTATAAACAAATTGTCTATAAGAATAAAATTCATTTCTACCATAATTGTACTACAATTCTAAGGCTAACAGTAACAAGCATGACTAGTTTTGAGATTCATTTGTTTAAAAAATATAATATTGTACGAAAGGGTAAACATTTGACAGTGAAGTTAAGATTCTGCCTATCAGTATGGTGCAAATTAAAATTGTTCATTCTAGATTTGGTTGAAGAAGCACATGGGATTATTGATTTAAACAAATTCAGATGTAAAGGCAACACTATGGGAACTGTCCTTATAACAAGAAGGTGTCGAGATTGAGACCGGAAAAATAATAATAATGCATTATAATATTTAAAAAATACATATCAATTGACAATTTACTTATTCAACAAATTCGACAAATGAGAATATAGAACCTGAAAGTCCAACCTCAGTTGGAGTTGGAATTCTGCAAGCTTACAAAAAAACATTAGTAGTTAAATGTGGTTAGGGTTATGGTGGTTAACGCCACTTTCAACAATATTTTAGTTATATCGTGGCAGTCAGTTTTATTGGTGGAGGTTAAATCGGAGTACCCAGAGAAACCACAGACCTGCTGCAAGTCACCGACAAACTATCACATAATGTTGTTTCGAGTGCACCTTGCACTTGCACCAGCAGTATTCTAACTCACAAGACTGAAGTTAGTAGTGATAGACACTGATTGCACCGTTAGTAGCTACGGTTCCACAGGTGAATATATGAATGTCCAATACATCAACATGAGTGAGAAAACAATTTGCCGGGTCATTTTTGGTTGATGCCATGTATATTTGGCTTGGTGATACTTAGGCAAACTTACAACCACAGGACCATGACACTATATCAATAAACAATTACATACAGTCAATGACTTCAAAATTGTCAATATGTAATATAAAAAGAAAAGGTCTCCAATGCAAAAATCGGCTAAAATGTAAACAAATTGGTAAATATTTTTTTCTGAACGGTTTTCACTTTTAAACTGTGATATTTTTGGATGTAGGACTACCTAATATTTTCTCCGCCACATGATTTATTGGAATGCCGACAAATATGCATTGACACAAGTGAATTGTGCAGATGACTGCAATTCAATAAATCATGCGATGGGGGGACATTATGTAGACATATGTCCAAAAATACCACAGTTTAAAAGGAAAAACTGTTCACAAAATAATAAACCTACATGTATATTGTGCAGTGTCCGAAATTCGATAAGAACCTAATTTCGATAGGTCAGTATTTTTAGTGTCGCATTCGGATACTGATGACGTCATCACACGGAACTTTTTGGTATAGAACGACCTAGTGTTGACGTCTACCACAAGTAAACAAAAATCTAGAAAATGTCTTTAAAAGAAGTGAGTAACTTATTTTATTCCTCCTAGACTAGAAAAACTATGCTTTCACTAATACCATTTTGATTTGACCGTAAAATGTTGATTTTCCTCATGAAAACTTAATTAGAATCCACTGAACTGTCACTGTCTTGATCGTCTGCATCTACGCTAATATATTCTAAAAATAGTACATAGTGGAATCCCTGTCCAAAAATAAAACGTATGGAAAGCCAAAGGTGTTATGTTATGAAATTGTTCAAATGACTTTCAGAGACATCTTTAAAGAGTGGCAACTTACAGAAGTGAGAATAAAGTGCTACCAATGAAAAACTAATTAAATCTATGATTTTTTTGTAAGTTTATGTCTGTATATTTATTTTTTTTTAAATTAAACATGTTTTCCATTAAAAAAAATCTCGAATTTTATCAACTACAATCAAAGGTCATCGTGAGGCTTCGTAACATATTTCATTTTTCTATATTTCTAACCGCCTACAATTTTTGAGAGAAAAAAATATATACTTCACAGTATCTTCGAACTTGGTGATTAGTGACATTTTTTGGGCCGAGTTATATCGGGAACGACTTTTTTTAGGGCCGAATGAGTTGGAATTATCTCCCCTATCGAAATAAGGATACGCCATTTTCTTTTAGGTAAAAACAACAACACACTTCATAAGATTGACACCAGACAAACTGTCTATCGGATGTTTCTTCTTTTTTGTCAGTTAAACCACTATATTAGTAATTTACGTTTATTAAAGTATTTCATACAAAAAATCTACGGGAAGCTTGACATAAGCCAATAAGTTGTTACGTTATCGAAATTTGGTAACGCCAGGATATGCTTACATTTTTGCATTGGAAGCCTTCCTTTTTCATATTAGTACTGGCAAGATAAAATATACCTACATGTAGATACTAATAATTATTAGTATCTAGGTATATTTTTTTTACTAGAAACAAGTATTAGTATCTAGGTATATTTTTTTGTGTATTACACATTGACAATGTTTTTAACATTGACAACTTGCAATTTCTTATTGATCTAGCACTAGTGTTGCCAGTTGTAACTTGAGTGCCTGTGCTACAACCCAAACTTGTAAAGTTATATTCACTGATATCAGAAGAATAAAATAAAACAAACCCACACCTGATTAAAGGGCACCTCAAACTGTAATGCTGTAACTGAAAGATGTTTGGTCTGACCACGTGGGTCTGACCTCTAGATTGGTCCTACTATATAAATCTGTGGTCTGCATAATTAATTAGATGTCTCTGTCTCATTGTCTTCTGGGTAATAAACCAGTTCTGTTTTCTGCTTTTTATACTAAAAATGTAGCGCACATAGTTTATATCCTCAAAACATGATTTTACGTAACGTTAATTAAAATGTATAGTAGTGACAGTGGTGTACGTACTTTGCAGTCGAAATTTTCAACACCGGAAGTCTCAATACTAAAGACCAGACAAATGTCGGACACAATTCCGATATTTTTCTATACACGACAGTCGCTGAATCAATCCGTCCTATAATTGTATAGTCCACAAATCGACAAAGGTGAATCAGACACAATATTTCAACTCGGAATTATTTCCCATTAACATATACACATCAAAGAATATTAACTGCATCAGAGACTGCTGGTTAGTAACATGCATAAGGCCGTACATATTTATTTATGTAATATCTGGCACGGTCATTGAAAAAGTAAAATTGGCTCGTACTTTAGTATTCCAGTTCACAAGATAAGCACATCCATAAATCACGGTGACAAAATTGATTTAATAAATTAATATCGACTCTACTGTTTTACCTGCAGACTGCAGTACATTTGTAATAGCTATAGGTTAGCTGTGCGATACACTTTACATAGATACGATAACGTAACCCTCATTCCGCTTGTGCTCCATTTAGGGTTACCAATCGGTCCCATTCAACGTATGGGAGCAGCGCCCGGAGTGATTCACACCGGGCGCTTTTTTGTCCTAATTCCGTTGTAAGTGGTAGGAAAAACTAACCGGATTGAAAGATAAATAAATTTAGGTAAACATTGAGGTGTTAAATAAACGCTGCATCAATCCATGGTAGACTTATATCCATCTGAAAATTTGAATGCATGAAATCTTCTTTCTGTCCGACATTTTGTTTACAAGTTGCTATTTCACGTGCACTGACTTGCATCGTTTTGGAGATATCTTTATTTGGATCGATTCATAGTAAATTCGTTGTAAACGTTTTCCATATTTGGCATTGAGATCCCTATATGTATAGGCTCCGCCCATCACGAGAGTCTACGTAAGGTGTTATGGCGGACAAGTAACAATTTTCAAATACGAAACCGGTCTTGAAGATAGAAACAGGTATTGTAACACTTATTTCATATCACCATTACTTAGAAATTGTTGGGAATAATAAGTTATGACCAGATATGCAAAAAGAAAGTTGAAATATTCCCGGAACGAAATTTTTGCTCCCATACGTTGAATGAGATCGATTCGTAACCCTAAATGGAGCACAAGCGGAATGAGGGTTACGTTATCGTATCTACACTTTACAGGGATCATTCCGTGTATAGTTCAGTCTGGTAAAACGTTGGATTACAAAGTGAGAGATCCCGAGAACGAATCATATTGGGGACTTTATATAATTTTTCGGGGATAAAAATGTTCTACAGTAACATATTTTTGAAAGAAGGTAATTTGCTTTAAAATTACTCATATCTTACATAGAACAAACTATATTACACCTTAAATATTGATTATTAACCCGTGACATTGTGAAAACGGTGGAAAATTCGTTTGAAGCCAACCATGAATTATGCAACACATGACATATTTATAGATTATCGCAATTACTACCTGATGGGCAAGGGATCAGTATCTTTTATTGTTTTGAACTTTAAAAATGATTGATTCTTTGTTAATTAGCATCAAGTGAACAATTTATTTCAGCACATGTATATATACAATAAGCCATGTAGGTTAATAGGTGGCACGGGTCTTTTGGTGGATATTTTGATTGTCAAAAGAGACAGAAGGGTAGGGAATCTGCCTTGTAACGGGCAAACAACGATCACTCCCAACACTGTGTTGATCGTAAGCTGGGTGTTTTGTTACTCCCAGTCGTAAGGAGATGTAACAAATATGTTTACGTTCAAAATGCATCAATATCAGTGTGAAATCTCTGAAAATAACGAGTCCAAAATATAGAGTATTGTATTTCAAAATGTATGTTCACACTTCTCATGCAGTTTCGGGAAGATGTTGTTTTTTTTTTCTAGTACAATAAAATAGAAAACAACATTTATATTTTCAGAAGAAAAGGTCTCATGTTTATCTACAACCCGAATATCCAACAGATCTATGCATGTAAAACGGAGAACGATACATGTGTGGTGATGTCATGATATATAACTTTTCGGCCACCTTAGATGTATTGATATAAGACAATATGCTAATAATAAACAAAATATAATTAAATGAATTTAATTTGGCAAAATATTGACAAAATTATTAATTATAATTAAAGTTCACATAAATCACATTATCACTGTAAACATCAAATGATGACCACCAAACCAGAGAAAAACGTTGGCGACAACTATACATTTTTAATATTGAATTAAAAAATCCACGACAACGCAATGGCCAAAAAGGACAAACAACGATCTACAGAGCACTACACAGAAAACTAATGATCGAGCAAAACAAACCCCACTAAAACCGGGGGTGAACTCATTTTCTCCGGAAGAGTAGGGAGTTCATGCTCCACTAGAGGACTTGATGTGTAGCTCTAGTTACAAACCTTGTGATAAGCCGTGATTGAGGGAAGAACTTGAGAAGTGCTTTACAAGTAGAACATATCCATGATAATTTGTGACACAGATATTCGTAACGGTTAACCAAGTCATGGTGGCACCGTAAATCTTTCGAAGTGGTAACCTCAAATTAACCAATAGGAACCCTTGGTTCAATAGCTTTCTTGTTAGTAGCAATACTCTTATCAAGGAAATCCTGATAGGAACCACAAGCTCTGGAATATCGGATCTATACTAGTAATGAGAGGGCATTAATTGTTATTGCACCTTGAAATTTATAAATCGATATGTTTTAAGAGATGTACTATAATTTAACAGTGTTACGATTTAGATTCTGCTTATAGAGCGGCTGTGGAATTGCATGAAAATTAAAGCCTGTCTAGGATTTAGGGTTTTTAAATTTAATGCCACTTTCAACAATATTTTCAGTTATATCGTGGCGGTCAGTTTTATTGGTGGAGGAAACCGGAGTATCCGAAGAAAACCACCGACCTGCCGCAAGTCACTGACAAATTTTATCACATAATGTTTTATATTGAATACACCTCGCCATGAGCGGGATTCGAACTCTCAACTTCAGTGTCACCGGGTGATAGGCACTGATTATATAGGTAGTTATAAATCCAACTACCATACAATCACGACCACGACGACCACCGGTTGTCTAGACTGAAGACATAAGGAACCTCAGATCTCGATTAGAACACTCTTTAATAGAAATACCCCCACCCAGCCCATCGTATACATTGTACATACTTTCTATTATCTGGAACGAAGGTAAAAACACCAGTTAGCAAATATATTACAATTGCAGCAAAACAAATGCAAATCTCATATGTTTCAGGGTGTTCAACTTACTTAAAAATCACAAACGTTAAAATATACACCGATCTATACAACAATAAAAAACGCATCGAGATATCACCTGTAATTATTGCAGTAATTACAAGGTGTATTGATTAAATGATGTAAAACGCTTGAGACAGAATATAGTTAACGATTTTGCCTCTCGACGAGAAGTCCATTAAACACAATATTTCCCGTACTTTCATCACTACATGAATGCTTTTAGTGCACACACGAACATTAAAACTGGAGATTTACAATGATTTAAACGATCATGTTTTTTTTATTCCATAGACTATAAGGCCATTCCTGAAAAATATCGGTTTGCTGTTTACCAACCGACTCTCAAAAATCGATTCTAACCCCCCCCTCTTTGACAGATAATATGTTGAATTTTTTTGGATTACGGAAATGTGTATTTTCTTTAGAGAGAAAATATACACCTACATAATCCTATAATGTAAATCTCCAGGAAAGTATTCAGACGATTTGAATACCCATTTCGCATGTTTCAGAAAATGTTATGGAAAAATCCTAATTATGCAGAAGACCATGTGTTTCCCAAACTGTAAAATGGGGCGTTCCCTATTGAATATGGAAGATATCGCACTCATTCAGAAACAGTATGTGTGTGAAATATGGAAAAATATAATGATAAGGAAAATTTGCCTTTCAACAAGCCACAAATGGACACTCCTTATAAACTGTTGTTCATATGGAACAGCTATATGGTGTCTTTTACGGAAAGGAGCGTGTCTATATCCAAAAAAACCAGACACACTTGTTTATACCCGTCTGTAGAGCTGTGTAATGGATATATGGACAGAAGATTCGACTGCCACTAGGATGATGGGTGGGGCACGAAAATTTGGCATGTAATGGACTGTCGTTGTAACCACTCCTTACAACGTGTTGCTCGTTAAGAGTTACGTACATGGGACCGTCTCTATATACACAATGCAATCATTTCCGTCCCGTCCTTTGGTGGGTTGTGTACTGGATGATCCTGCTCCACCAGATTACGCCCAGTTCGGAGAATTGTACCGGGAGCAGAGAAACGAGGTCCTCCATACTTTGGGTTCCCCTCGAGTGATGTTAATTGTATTATCGTTAATTATCTTTTATTGCAGACTGTTAGTGTTTAAATACGACATGGGAGCATTATCCATGCTATAATAATCTGAATTAATTCTTCTCATTACACATTTCACTACTTTTGTCTGATAAGATATCCATGTGTGAGTGTTGTTGTTGTATGTTTCCTCTTTTGGTATCTTATCACCAGCAACATTGTCGTATATCATTATCTCAGTGTTGTTGCAGTATGGTTACACTTACAA
>MJUT01054493.1:195555-215925 GCA_002080005.1 Gigantidas platifrons
AACCCTAGATCTTTTATTGTAGCCTAAGTGATCTTTATTTTTTATCCCTACCAAACCCTAGATCTTTTATTGTAGCCTAAGTGATCTTTATTTTTTATCCCTACCAAACCCTAGATCTTTTATTGTAGCCTAAGTGATCTTTATTTTTTATCCCTACCAAACCCTAGATCTTTTATTGTAGCCTAAGTGATCTTTATTTTTTATCCCTACCAAACCCTAGATCTTTTATTGTAGCCTAAGTGATCTTTATTTTTTATCCCTACCAAAAATCTGTTGGTGCCATTAAAGCAAATAAGGAAAAATATTATTATCCTTTTTTAAAAACTGATTGATTCATATGTCAAAAGTGTATTTTTCTTGAATTATTATTTGGGGGGGGGGGCATTGTTGTCAGGATCGGGATCGTATGGTAGTAGGATTTACAACTACCTTTATGCAACCAGTGCCTATTATCACTTAAGTTGTGAGTTCGAGTCCTGCTAATGGAGAGGTGGACTCAATACAACTTTATGTGATTAAGTTTGTCGGTGACTTGCAACAGGTCAGTGGTTTTCTCTGAGTACTACGATTTCCTCCAATAAACTGACCGCTGCGATATAGCTGAAAGTGGTGTTAAAACCCCATAACCCTTGCCCCTGAATTATTAGGTTTTGTATTCACATCAAGAATTTTTGTTAGGAATTTGTTTTTGTCCTATATACAAAAATGTACATGTAATATACCGGTATATAATATGTACAAATGTATGCCAGATAAATGCAGATTGCCCCAGAATATTTTAATGTTATATTTACATTTAAACTTTTGCAGATTTATTAAAGCCAGAATCAACTCCAACAAAAAGAAAGCAGTTAATAGAAGAGAGAGATGCTTGTTCACCAGATGGAGGAGTGTCAAATCCAGCATTTAATGACAGTGACATTCCTGCTGATATAAGTTTAGCTGAAGAAGGTAATAACAAACAAATTATGTCTGTCTAGTCATACTAAGAGATAGGTTGGTTACAGGAATTCTGTCTGCTTTTCTGCTCAAACATTATTAAATATGGACCATGGGATATATCTGAAGTTTTACTGATTTCTTGAGATTTTGTGAGCACCATTTTTTGATAATCTTGTATTACATCAAGTTCTACTAAACTGCTTTTAAAACAGAAAGAGAGGAAGACTTTACTATACCTTATTTATATAAGGACGTTTTTTATCAGTCAAAATTATACTTATTCATTCAAAATGCTATTCCTCATTTAATACTACCTATTTATACCACAAATATGTAAATATCATCCTTACTTGTGAAATATATAAATATCATCCTTACTTGTGAAATATTTTGTATGGCCTCAAGTAACACATCAAGTATTAGTTTTGCTACTTTAAGTTAGATAAAAAAAAAACAACATAGCATATGATTAACATAAATTTATTTAAAAAAAAGTAAATATGTTTATTTATCATTTTACAGAATATTACAATTAAATTAATTATGATGGTGTAAACCATGTTCATGTTTTTGAATGTGAAAAAATGTTTAGGTTGTTTTTGTTAAAAAATAGTTCTCAATAGTTCTCAAAACAACTTAAAGCAAAGTTTTATTTGAATGTTGTTTAATATATGCCTATAGTATTGATAATAGAATTGTTCTGATGATTTAGCATTTACTAGCTGGCATTTACCAATTAGAAATAAAATAGTACTGATCATCTGTAGGCAAGGAGCCATTTCTCCTTATCTTTCATGTTGTGGTATATAAGTTATGTTCATTGTTGAATACCTCCCTCCCCCACCCCACATCCATAATAATGACTGTAAGATGTAGAATGACAATAAAATCACAGTTGTAGTGATGTAGTGGTAGTTGAAATATAAATGAGATTTTTTTTGGATTATTTAAAAAAAAATATTTAAATATATTTTGTGTTTTTTTATTTTAAAAGAAAACTTGTGAAACTTGTGTTTTAAGAGATTATTATCAGGAATTACTAAGTATGAAGATGTCAAAATGTAAAGATTTTTTTATTTTTATTAAAAGTTTGAACCAAAGTGACCTTTGACTAAAACACATCAGTTATGAATGAGTGATTTAGTTGACATTCTTATTGATAAATATATAAATATAATTAATTTGAAGGTTTAGGTGTGCCTAGATTTATTGTATATTTGTAGGAGACCATGAAAATTTCACTTGAGTAGTTTAAGGACTTACATATAATTAGTAGTATTTATAATATTTGTAAAATAGACTTAGATATATATGACTGATTGTTAGATTTTGTAAATGAAGTTAAGCCAGAATTTATCAAGGATATGATAAAGGTTAATCCCTGTCTTCAGGGTTAAACACAGGCCCAACCGTCCAGGCCTGTTAAAATACAGTCTGGCCTATCAGAATATGATTACCTACAAGCTAGTATAATCTATTAAAAAAATTCTCAAAAAGATAATTGGTGACAATAATATATCTGACAAAATAATGAAAATGATACAAATATCAATGATAAAACCTTAGAAGGAACAACTCTGGTGTTTAAATCATTCTGACTTTGACCATAGATTGGGGTTGTCTTGGCCATGATCGTATGGTAGTTCGATTTACAACTATCTATGCAATCAGTGCCTATAACCACTAACATTGTGAGTTCGAACCCTGCTCATGCGAGGTGTACTCAATACAACATTATGTGATAAAGTTTGTCAGTGACTTGCGACAGGTCAGTGGTTTTCACCGGGTACTCCGGTTTCCTCCACCAATAAAAATGACCGCCACTATATAACTGAAATATTGTTGTAAGTTGCGTTAAGTGCCATAAAACCAACCAATTGACCATATATTAGTTTGTCAGTGTGTACATCCCATTTTTAATGATATTTCATAACCGAAGGTATGGTACACTTTATGTACTAAGGTAATTTTTTTTCTTATTTGCACACAATGTCTTAAATTTCTATCCTCACATGGGTTATTGCCTTGCTAAAAAAAGCTATGAGACTTAATTTCCTGGTAGGATCTTCAAAAAAAATTTCCCTTTAATAAACTTCCTCAGTAGTTAATATGGCAATTGTCACTAGATATGATTTAATGGTAATATAATTTATAGCAAAACATTGTTTACATTAGTAAATGGACTATTTTTGTAGGTCCCAGTCACAATTGACAAACAAGTGATAGTTCATAAAGTTAGAAAAACATTTCACCTGTAGGAATTTAAACTGCTTACTCTATTTTAAGTTACTTTGAGATTGTTAACATATTTCACCTGTCATTTTGAAATGGGGTGATAACGGTCGTCACACGGAAACATATGAATTTCATTATTAGCATGAACTGGGAAGGGTTGTTTCATATGGGAACCAAGTTATTTAGAAAATGAGGAACGTTCTAAAAAAAGACTGATACAAAGAGTTAGCGTAATATCTCGAACTCTACCAATCATGGAATTTTGATGCCATGTTTGTCATTTATTCTCATATGAGACGGTTTAAGATTTTAAATCAAAATACATCTGAATATCTAAAATTAACTATTATAAGGGATACACCTAACACATTTTAGCATTATTATCAAGTTATAAAAACATTTAAAATGATTAATAACGGAAAAACATTTAATATTTAAACAAAAAAGACAGTAATGGACATAATAACAAGGGGGTCTATAATGAGCGTGATCATATGGTGGTTGGACATAATAACTGGTGGGCCACTATAGCCATATGTTAGCTGGACATACTTACAAATAGTTGATTATACTGACAAGGGGCTGTCATGGCCGTGATCATATGGTAGTTGGTCATACTGACAAGGCCCTATCATTGACCTGATCATATGGTAGTTGGACATACTGACAAGGGCCGTTATGGCCTTGATAATGTGGTATTTGTTCATACTGACAAGGAGCCGTCATGGCCGTGATCATGTTTGACATCTACCTATGAATTTACATTTGCCTACGCCTACCACCATTAAGGAGTACAAGCTCAAATCCTGCTCTTACCAGTAAGAAACCTCCAATAAAACTGACTAGACCACCACAATATAACAGAAATATTGTTGAAAGTGGCATTAAACACCATAGCACTAATCCTACTACTGTACTAGTAAGAAGTACCCAATTCAAGTACATGTATGTTATAAAATTTGTCAGTTACTTGTGGCAGGTTTTTGATTTTCTCTATGGGGGGGCACCCCGGGGCCCATGAGTAGAAAGCTGTTTTCTAAATCACAATTCTTCAATTCATTTTTGTTGTACTGATTCTTCCTTGTTTATGTCACACCGTGGTGGACTTAGTTTTAGTATCATTATTTGGAGAATTGGAGGAGGGTGGCCAAGCCAAGCTTCCTTTATCCGTGGGGCCCAAAAATTCTTTTGGCGGCCCTGTCCAGCGCCATGGGTTTCATACACTTTCCCTAGATGCAGCAGTGATATGACTTGCCGGCAAATTGTTGTTTTATAAACAAGTTCTGTTATAAATATTCTTAACAGAGTAAATTATTATACCACAAACTGTTCATGGCGAGGTGTACTCGATACAATATTATGTGATAAAGTTTGTCAGTGACTTGCGACAGGTCGGTGGTTTTCTCTGGGTACTCCAGATACCTTCACCAAAAAAAAATTACTGCCTCGATATAACTGAAATATTGTTGAAAGTGGTGTTAAACACCATAAACCATTATACCACAAAACTGCTCCTTTATATTCTTACTAATATTTAAAAACAGATTTGTCTGAGAATCTCAAGTATTTGAACTAAAAATCTAGCTTCTGTCTGAAGATTGTATTTCTTAAAATTAAACACAATATGACATGGATTAGATGTATTTAAATCAAAAACATTAAACAATCTCCAGGCCAATTGAAGATTAAATATAATTCATATGAAAATATTGTCCACTTTGACATACATGATAAGTACAGGTGGTATACCTGTTGTCACCTGACCACACCTATAGTGGACATGGTCATGTAGATGTCACTGGACAAAGGTACAAATAAATGACACTTTTGTATGATTGTTTAATATAATTTATCATGAATAAATGTCCAATAAACTCTTAATTCTTGTCTTAAAAATCTGTCACTGGAAGGTTTCAGTTTGTTTTTGGGATAGTGTGGTTTATGATCCATGGTGGCTTTTTTTCAAGGAATTTTTCTGTTAACCTTTTCAACCCATTTCTTATCTTTGTTTATAGACTTTTTTTGTATAATTTGATCTTATACAATAAGCTTAAATAGAAATTTCAAAATATTAAAAAATTTAATAAAATGAAGGAAATTTAAAATATTTTATTGAGTACAATATCATTTTGTAATAAGAATAGTGATAAATACAATACATTTTGCACATTAATGACAATATTTCACAGATGTATTTGGTATCAGGTGACACCATACTTATACAAAAGTTCTTTTAATAGCCTTTTAATCAGATGCAAATTATTGTACAAAACCAATGTAGGGGTCATAAATGTACTGGTTTGCCGAAATTTTAAATTGATGGTGTAGTGATGTGTAACATTGCTCAAATTCCTCAATTTCATTTTCTGTCCATGTTTAATTTGAGAGTATAGATAAAAATCTGAAAAGGTCCCAATGACACGATGTGAAGCATGACAATTTCATCTCAAGCGGTTGATAGGATATCTAATAAGCTTTGAAAATAATTCAATAAATCATACAAGTGTGAAAAAATATAGTTTATATCTTTATGACAAAAAATAGAAAATTTGACATTTTTTTTCTCATTTGAATTTGTTTTATAACAAGAATATTATGAAATATGGTATGAAAATTGTATTTTAATTTTTTTGTACGTTAGTTCAACAGAAGTTGGTTATTTAAGTATAAGATATAAAGAATTTAAAAAAAAAATACAGGAAGATTTAATTTTAATTATTTACATATTTATAGGACCTGTTTTGCAAAATATTAATTGACAGAAGTCGGTCAGCTTTGAAATAGTTTAAGGATTAAAACTAAAACTCTTTAGAAAAATTGATATTTTCATGTATTCAGATTTTATATTTATACAAGGCCTGTTCAGTCATTTGTAAAAAGTATTCAGAAACTTCAAATTTTCGTTATGTAGATATGAGAAGCTTAGGCCACACCAAAAAAATTTCTTGTTCTACAGATTTTTTAGACAAAAATAGTGAGGTGGCGAGCGATTTTTTTTATTTTTTTTATGAAAATGAAGCAAAATTTTTTTCCTGCAAAAGGAACTAGTTTTCATTGATTGTGTCCAGTATATATATATGATATCTTGAAAATATTGTGCAAAATTATAATGTCTATCCTCCTGGCTAAACCACTTTGAATGGAAACCACTGTATGAACAACATGGCGGGTGTTGTACAAAAATCAAATAAAATATTTATTAATCTAATCATGGTCCCACAGGGGGCAGTTACATAAATATAACAATTATTATTAATACAGTAGACAGTACATTGCTATAAACAGTAAATGTCAACAATTTTAATTGATAGTATGCTCAGTAGTGATCAGGGGATGTCATACACAGTATATGTGGTACTATTGTACCTGATCTCTGCCAAAGTGCAATCCAGGAAATTCAAGAAGCAGGAACTGCTAACATTTCTGAAGCACCCGAGTTCATCCAGTTTTTGTAGGGGTCTGTGTTGTCTTCCTGTGCCCCATTCTTTTTTTGCCCCCGAATTTCCCGTACTTTGATGAAACTTTCGTTTCTTCCTTTTGGCTTTTCCGTAAATAATTGTACTGTACATGTTACTACACTGGTTATGAGAATTAAGATATTGTATCTGCCTATGAATGATCCTTTTGATTTATTACAAGATACCAACAGTCTTACATTATAGGAGATATTAGGAGATATCAAAAGAAATCGGGATGTAAACATTTTATTACAAGGCTTCACATCGAAAAAAAACGAACCGGAAATGTTTACCGAGAACAAAATATGCGAAAGATACCGGACCGGAAATGATTTTTTCCGGATTTGAAAGAAAAAAAAAAAAAATGAAATCGGCAAAAATCAGAGCGGCGATTCCGTCGAACAAGACATCAATTTGGTGTGGCCTTATGTTGATGAGTTAAGAGCTTATTTGATGAAAATGTTATCATTTTGACAACTTCTTTTTAAACAAATGAAGATAAAAAATTTCTTTACCCGTTTTCTCAATGAACTTGCATCACTTTCTATTCACAAAATAAACTTTTATACAAAATGGGAATGGTTTCTAACTATTTGACTATGTTTAATTTACTCTACATGTAAAAAACATGTAGTTTTATTATTAAATAGGATAATAGATATTTATTGAATTTCTCATAATTTTTTTAGAGCTTAATATGGAAATATTCAAGTTTAGTTCGTCACATTAAAATTGACGGTTTTGAGGAAGATAGTTTTATTGACTTAGAATGAGTGGAGTTTGTTCAAAGTCCTTCACAACACAATCTTACAATGTTTATACATGTAATTTTAATCTGTATAAACTTACAATTTACATGATAGATCCCTGATAACGTCAATTACGGAAGGCTCAAACTCCTCTGGATAAATTGTCACCACAATTTGTCTGCTGGCAGTTTATTACTGTAAAAATGTTCATGTTATGTTCCTGTAATATCAAGAACTAAGGTTTTTAAATTGTCCTCTTTTAAAACAGACTAAGAAAAAGAAGGCAGCTAATTAATATAACAGCTAAGACACCATAGCTAGGACATACAACCTTGAACTATCCTAATAATAAGCACTACTGATTGGTTTTAAGACTGTCTAATGATAATTAAAACTGACATATTTCTGAATGTGAAATTACACCCCCAAATATATTCATGAAAAGAAAATTTAAGCTGTGATGACCAACATTTCGTCCAAGATCAATAAAACGAACAACTACCTCTCAACTCAAATTATTGAACACAAACAATTCCTCTGGGATCAGCAAAACTAACAAATACCTCTCAACTCAAATTATTGAACACAAACAATTCCTCTGGGATCAGCAAAATGAGCAACTACATCTCAACTCAAATTATGGAACACAAACAATTCCTCCAGGATCAACAACTACCTCTCAACTCAAATTATGGAACACAAACAATTCTTCCAGGATCAACAACTACCTCTCAACTCAAATTATTGAACACAAATAATTCCTCCAGCACGACCAGCAGATTCTTAAAATTTATTCATTATCAATATACATTGGTAGATATGCATACACCTTTTTAAAATTGTTATTCCAATAAATATTGTAATATTGTGTTTTGATACATGATATAGCCTCCCACTATACAAATATACTTTTATTTAAAAAATGATACCGGTATATAGATCTATCATCAAAATTTAATTTGACGTAAAATTATATTTTATAAAGACCATAATGAGTTTGTGTCTCCATGGGACGTCATACATGTGACATATTTTGACAAAAAGTATTTTGTTCACTAACAGTAGTATTTTGCATCACACAAGAATTTTAACATTGCAGCGACAATCATGTGGATTTCTTTATAGTCTACTGTAATTAAATAACCTTTTTTTTTCTTAGCTATATAAGACATACAAAAAAATTGCCTACTTAAAATTTGATATATTCATATATACAAGGTAATAATATTCTAAAATTCTTGTTTATGAATGTATTTGGTATACCAGTAGGCAGTACATGAAATCAGTTCTTACGATTACTACAGTTTCCTTGCTGCTTTTGTTTTGTTTGTTTGTTTGTTGATTTTTTTTCTGGATTTTTTTAATAATTTGTTGTCGTTAATGGTATTTCAATATGTTATTTTGAACCCTGGGTAAAATTTCAGTCATATTATTTTGAAAAAATAAATGTACCATCTGTAGTAATTTTCTGTTCAGATTTCTTATGTAAGTCTGTATTAAAAAAATTGTCATAATAATATAGACCACCCTTGCTATGAAAATACGATTTATTAATCAATTATTTGTATCTGAAAAATTACTGTAGAACCTGAAAAACAACACAAAAATATGAAATTGCACCTAGAATATCAAGCTTATGTAGTACAATGCCTCCAACCGAGGTATCCTCTGATTGTATGTGAGGTGAAAAATAATGAAATTGTATACTTCGTTCTGATAAAGGTCATATGTAGGAAAATTGTTTGCAAAAAATTCTCTTCATAGGCAACAACCAGTGGCCTGTTTTAAAAAAAAATATTCCTCATCCTATTAATACCCTGGTAATTTTATCATTCAAATCATATGCCTGCACACCAATCCCTATGTTATATTTTTACCTGCTGGCTAAGGTAATTTATTGTGTGTAAATTTGTTCTCATTTATCATCAATCAATCAATGAAGCAAACAATCGATCAATCAATCAATCAGTCCTTTACTATACAAACAAAAAAGTGTTATTATAAGTTGGGCATTAACAGGTTCAACATGATGTTTAACTTGCTTTGAATGTGTTAATTCATTCATTTTTGTCCCAAGCCAGGATCTACATTTCCATCTCAATATGTTGCAGTCTTTTTTTGTGTTTAATATTAGAAGAGGGAGGTGATTGTTCCTTTTGTTGATACTGCTTGAATTGTTGACCATCATTTTTTTCATAATTCTTTTATCTTTTGAAGTTACTATTCCTTTTGATGCAGCTCTTATTTTCACAGAAGGTAGTCCCATCCTTCAAGCAAGTTTATCAACAGTTTTAATCCATAAATGTTTCATTTTTATTATAACATGTATGTAAGTACAGAACTACAATTTATGATTAAATAACAAAGAAACGTAATACAACATGTACATTATGAAACAGCTGCTATCTTTACAACATATTTTAACTTCAAAAAATATTTATTGTCCCTTTTTCAATGAAATTGTCATTATATTTAATATTTAACGTACTTTTTTTTTTTATAGTATATGTGTACTGTATATTTCTCTATATTACAAATTTATGACTGTTTGAATTAATTGACAAACTTTTTTTTTCAAAGTTTTCTGACTTAAACAAAAGCAGAAGATGCAATTTATCAAGGAAAATAACCTCTTTTCAAATGAAAAATAACCCATTAGTTCAGTAATTATATTATAAAAAAATAAAAAATACCCTTGAGAAACAAAACAATAAATGTAAGCCTAATAGGACAGTGACCATATAAGGCTTTAGTTTGAAGTTATATATAGCCAGATAAATACATAAAAAAAAATATTGTTATTTTAATGTAATTATACTCAAAAGTTTTATTACTGCATAAGGCCATAGCTATCCAAAAACTCAAACCACACAATGAACACCAGTTCTCCTGCCCAAGACCAGTCAAACTTTGTTTGGACCTGTACATTTTTCAGTTTTTATTTAGAAATATATAACAAAAAGAAAAAAATTCTAGAATATGATTTGGATGAGCAAATCCAAAATTTCAAGGACTGAAGACTATTTAGAAACTTTATCTGTTTTTAACAAAATTAAGAATTGACAAAATTTGGTCCGTCTTACTGTATATGTTGAATATTTAATGTAGTAGTGAATTCTTGCATAAACTCTGTGTCAAAAGATCATTTGAAACAACCTGAAAAGAGATATTGTAAGTCACATATAATTATTGATATCTTTGACTTGACTCTCGCATCACGTAATTTTAAATGTATTTCTTTTATCTGCATAATATATAGGAAGTGTTGAGTGTGAATTACACCATGGTATTTGAGTTTAATGAATATTCTGTAATCTGTGCATACTATTCTCTTAAATTATCTTATTGCTGAACAAAAGTCTCATATTAAATGGAAATTGTTGTCTGTTTGCTTTGGATAAAGGGGAATGAAAGAAGATAGGGTAGTGTCAGTCATTAGGGCAAGACCTGGGATATTGACAATGTAAATATGAGATTATTTCCTTTATATTGATTTTACTTGCAAGTCAGATGAAAAAAGGAGGATAGAGGTATATTTTAATATAAGCTCTACAAGTTATGCATGTTTAACACCACTTTCTGGAGTACCAGTAGAAAACCAGACTGCATGCTGCAGGTCACTGACAAACCTTATTAGATAAAGTCAAATTCAGAACACTCTGACAGACTACCCAAAGAAAATCACCATAAGTATTAAGTAAACTTCACCATATAAGGTATAATTTGAGTGAGCTTTGTTGTCTGTGCCAGCTTTTACTGAAGTTCACAAGGACATGTAGAGGGCAGCATTCTGATTGGTGTTCAGTAGACTACTAGTAATAATACAGAACTCATAGATCCAGATGCATTTTATTGGTTTTTTTTTTTATATATATACATTTGTATGTATATAAACATGATAAATTTCAAATGAAATTGTCAATATCATTATGACATATACTAGTACATGTAGTTGCTAACTTGGATTCCCACGATACCATGGAATTGTACCAATCAACAAGTGCCTTTTATGAGAAGGAAATTATGAAATAAATGTATACAACTCTCATGTCCTTGTTAGCCATTTTGTTTATGGAACATTAGTTCATTTTAGTACCTTATAAAAACAAAAGACGATTTTTTTGTCTGCTTAAGGCATCATAATAAAGACGCAAGAACTCCTAAATGTCAATGTAGATAAAAGTTGACAACAGAGACACACTTGCGTTTTATTCAAGACAAAAGCTATTTATTATGCTTGTATTGCTTTGTTGCCGAATGTTAAAGTCAGGTGATGAGATGTTTATCATATATTTTTTAGGTATCGGAGGCTATGTACGATGCCAGGAATACACATCACCTGCCAAGAAAAAGGTAATGAATATTCATCATACGTAGATATAAATAAATCATAAAGATGCAGGGAAAACTCAGATAAAAAAAAAGAAGCGAATCGATTGTGTGAACAATTCATTGAATGAAAAATTGATTAAAGAAAACAAGAACTGATTAATCACCAAACAAAGTTTTTATGTAGCCCCATTATTTCAGAAACAGTAGTATACTGTTAGGTGGTAGTTCTCTTAACCAGGTGAGGTTTATTTTGACTATTTAAATTGAGGTACAAGCAGACCCTGCTGTAGATATCACTTTTTCAATTAATGTACATAATTGTAGCACTGTACCTGTATCTGATGAGCAGACATCTAGTCTAAAAGGACATGAAGGTCACTGATTACGGGTAAATGTGAACAGCTCAGTACTTAAAAAATGTATTACAATGTTCTAGTGTGTTCTTTTCATTGACATCCATATGTAATTATTGTAAACTTATTATTTCTTCTTTGAATTATTTGGGGCACAGGTGGCTCAATGAGTTAGGTCGCTGGATCTAACAACTCGTACAAGCCTATCACCAATACGGTGTGGGTTCGCACCCGGCTTTGTAAATTACAAAAAAGGGTGCACTCGACTCGCAGCCGCAAGTGATGAAGTTTACCAATTGCTTGCCCATGGTCGGTGGTTCTCTCCGGGTACTCCGGCTTCCTCCACCACTAAAACTGGTCGCCATGATATAGCTGAAATATTGTTGAAAGTGGCATTAAAACACCAAAAATCAATCAATCAATCAATCTTTGAATTATTAGCTCTTTTTATTGGACTGCAAAAATTTTGGATATACTTGTAAGCTTAATTAATTAGACACTGGTAGAAAGTGATATCAATGGAATTAAACTACAATGTAATAATCTTTATTTACACAAATGTCCGAAATGTTGCTGCAATTTTTTTGTGTATTTTTTAAAAAGAAATTCATATTTCTATAGTTTATATTACATGTAAGTTAATATTTTATTTTAAAGCAACATTTATTCCTTATGGTTATAAGCATTGAATACAAGATCATGTTGCCAAGTCCCTATATACCAGTACTTGTTTGTAAACTATCTGGTCTAAGCTATTATTGTTTGTAAACTATTATTATCTATAAATAGACAGATATATGTCTTTTTGATGTTGTCACAGTTGTAACATTTACGTTAAAACATTTGAACAGTATCTATTATAATCCTGGTGTAAACACGTTGATTGTGTAATTCTATTGTTAATATTACGATTACCGGATACCGTGGTTCCAGATCGCTGAATCATTAGTATTTTTCATGTAGACTAGTTACTTGTATACTGTTTAAGGTGTTATTTTGACACAAATGTTTTATACTTAATAGATTTTAGATACCACAAATATTTGGGTTCAGTGTTGAACTATTTAAAGATTTTAATCTTCTTTTTTTTAATTCTTTGTTGTCAGGTTTGTAACTTGTGCTCAATGCATAAAAGTTGTCAAAAATATCCATTTATAAATTCTAAATTGCATAATAATTCAGAGAAGCAACTGAGTGCAGATCTTATAAAAAAAATTATTGTAGATTATGTTCATGATAAATTTGTGATATTATAAATGTTAAGTCATTTTAATTCATCCCAAGAATTATGTAAATTGGCCAAACAAACGAAGTTATCACCTTTTAGTGTTAATAAGATAAATAGTTTCTTTCTTGATAAAAGAAAACATATAACCCTTTTTTAATCATTCATCCATGAAAACCTGTCTTTGTTATTTATTATTGTAGAAGGGGGTGAAAGCACTGAAAAATATTTTTCTAAATTTTGCAATTAGAAATTAAAATTAATAGGTGCAGAATTGGGCAAGGGTGCACCTGATGTGTGCCCCCCCCCCCAAAAAAAATTGGCTGTGGATTATTTGTTATTAAATTAGACAATACTAATTTCTTTATAGCAATTTACATTATATACATGTATATACTAATTCTCAGGAGCTTATATGGAGATTTATTCCACTGGGAAATACCCTGGACATTATTGGAACCTTATAAGACTCCTGGTCAACAACAAAAAATGTGCACCCCCTCTCATATAAAATCATGAATCTGGCCCAGATAAATATAGGGTACAGATAAGATCTACAAATTGTATTGGATAAATTTTACTTTTTTTAAGAAAAAAAATCATGAAAAATAGAATTTCCTGTGAAACGTGAGCAAAAAAAATTGAACTACCGGTACTTGTATCACGGTTACATATTTTTATGCAGACAAAGCAGTTTTCAATCGTTTGGAAGTTTTTGTTTTCTCATAGATTTAGCTCTCATGGCTACTGTATATTTAATACCTTGGTATGTTAACAAATGTCTGGTCCATGTTTTACTTGAGTCTTTTTGTAAGTTGTCTGATACCTTTTTAAATGATTTCATATTATTTTTACTTCAGATTGACAAATACTGCTATGAAGAAAAAATAACTTTCTGTGTATTCAAAGACTTAAACAGAATCTAATACACAACTGATTAAATATATACTAGGTCACTTTAAACTTTAATATATGATTATAAATATGTAGGTCAATATATAAACAAATCCGTTAAACGATATATTTTTTACGATTATAGCATTTCCTTCAACTGGTAACGAGTTGCTCATCTTTCAAAAAATGTGTTTTTAACATGCGATATTGTATAGATCTTGTGGATCATACGATATATAATTCTCACCTTGTCGTTTAACTTGACGCTATTTACGATCAAATAGGTAGGTCAGATCTATTCCCTAAAACATTAATTATCCATTTATTGGTACAATAAGTAGTAATTTAATTAGATAATCGGTAAGCTTAATGGCAAACTTGTATACTGTTAATGATATTGATTTGATAACACCACTGGTACTGTTCTGCCCTATGAAGAAGATTTTAGGCAAAAATAAAAGAGTCAATTTTTGGTCAAACTGTTTAAACATGCCAAAAATATATTTGATAGAACACACACTTTGAAAATATGAATCTTATTTTAACAAGGGAAAAACTTATTTTGGTAATTCAGTTCTTATGGCATGGCCACACCATTATTAAAAATTTCGGTCAATAGTAAACAAATTCTGAAGGTAGTGACACATATTTATAAACAATGTCAGTCAATAATAAGTGAATTCTGATGAGCTAGGCATGTATGCCAGTCAATAGTTAGCAAAGTATGATGGTCTGGGCATGTATGCCAGTCGATAGTTAGCAAAGTCTGATGGTCTGGGCATGTATTTCAGTTAATAGTTAGCAAGTTCTGATGGTCTGGGCATGTATGTCAGTTAACAGTTAACAAATTAAGATGGTTTGGGCATGTATGTCAGACAGTAGTTAAAAGATTCAGATGGTCTAGGCATGTATGTCAGTCAATAGTTAGCAAACTCTGATGGTCTAGGCATGTATGTCAGTCAATAGTTAGCAAACTCTGATGGTCTGGGCATGAATGTCAGACAGTAGTTAGCAAATTCAAATGGTCTGGGCATGAATGTCAGCTAATAGATAATAAATTGTGATGGTCTGGGCATGTATGTCAGACAGTAGTCAAAAGATTTTGATATTCTGAGCATGTATGTCAGTCAATAGTTAGCAAAGTCTGATGGTCTGGGCATGTATGTCAGTTAATAGGTAGTGAATTCTGATGGTCTGGGCATGTATGTCAGTCAATATTAAACAAATAAATTCTGATGGCTTTGGCATATATTTATAAACAATGTCAGTCAAGATTTATCGTGGAGAAATATATCTTTATTTCTTAATTATGATAATTAAGTACCAGGTTTAAATACAACATGTAATTGAATTCCTTTAATTTAAGTAAGTTTTATTAATATATGTACTGACCTACCTCTAAACAAGTTTGTCATCAGATACATAATAGTTGTAATATCAAATAATCTTTATTATTTTTTATCTATTTTACCCACGTTGGATTAGTTACCTCCTCAAACATTTTACCTCAGTATAATTCCTCAATTGGAGGTTCTGCAAATGGCAGATAAAGTGATTGGAAAAAGGAAATTCTCCTACTTGCTGTTTCCCAGTATTGCTAAAGATATCATTATCATCATCATCTTGTCAAACTTATGTTTGCCATGACATTGCTGAAAAATTGTTCACTTGGCATTAAACAACAATCATCCATTCACTGAATGATTTATAAGGGGAGATAAACAATGTCAATATTTTAACATCTTAAAAGCTGGGTTTTTTTGTCTATGCAAAGAATTGATTTCAATATTAAATGAAAAGTATATTTGATTGAAAACTGTAAATGTAATAGAATACATTTATACGTTTTGTTGAATAATTAAAATAGTTTGGTTATCAGTGCATTTTACATTTTAAAGTACATTTACATAATAAATCAATTTTTATTACTTTATAATAAAGATTTGACCTTGTTTCTGTTAATGTTGAGAAATTTTATTGTTTTACTCGACATATTTGCATATGATTACCCTTAAAAAAAAGTTGAACATGATTTAATTATTACAAATAAATCAAATGGTAAAAACACAAGCGGAACCTGTTATGGGCATGATCATATGATAGTTAGATTTACATCTACTTGTACAATCAGAGCCTATCACTTATGTGTTTGATACAACATTATGTCATAAAAGTTGGTCAGTGACTTGCGATGGGCCTGTGATGGGTACTCTTGCATTCCTCCTCCAATAAAGCTGACCGTAATATTTTAGAATGTGGCATAAAACATCCAAAACCACAGCCATATGCTCAGCAAAAAGTTTTTGAATAGCAAAGATTTACACTTGAAATAGTTAATTTAGCTTTCAGTGACTACGTGTAGAAGAATAAGTAGTATTAGATGTACCGTTACATGTTTGTAAACTTCTTGTCATGTTTAAGATTTATATTGGTAGCGTTGAAGTCAAAGGGCAACAATCCTACCAGCATGTTAAATAGTATAAACTCGGTCAGGCAAAACTATTTCATACAACCTCAATACATATGTAGATACTTGTAATTTC
The DNA here is from genome assembly GCA_002080005.1 of Gigantidas platifrons. Lineage (NCBI taxonomy): Eukaryota > Metazoa > Mollusca > Bivalvia > Mytilida > Modiolidae > Gigantidas > Gigantidas platifrons. The sequence goes on from MJUT01054493.1 coordinate 212,287, forward strand.
TTTCATGATGTAATATTATTTATAATGTGTCAAGAATTTGCAATGAATGTCTTAAATTTGTGTGGTCACATAACTAAAATTTGTCATAATCGGTAACGTTTTTTTGGCATCGTAACATCATCAAAGAGTAACTCTTTTGTTTACACCCTTAGTGAAGCTTGAAAAATGTTTGGCTCTTTACATTGACAGAGTAGAACAAATCGTTATGGCAATTAATAAGACACATGTTATTGTGTATAAGAAATGGCAGATATTTGCTGTTTGCAATACGATTTCAAGTTCTTTTGACAATTCTTCAATGATACAATGTAGTTAAGAAGGTTTGTCCCTTTTATAATTTGCTTTGATTGGTAAAGGAGAGACCTCCATTTGATAGTCTACCATCAGTGGTAGAGGAGGGACCATCTCTTTAGTTGTAAGCCTTAAATTGTTATTGAAAGATGTCCCTTTAATGGTTAACCAGGAATGGTTACAGAGCAATGTCCTTTATAATGGTTAAGCCTGGATTAAAATCGTAATAAAACATGTTTTTGTTATAACTAATACAAAAAATCTGCATTTAATATTTTAATTTGATGGCTTGAAAAAATGTGGGTTTTTTTCTTCTTTGCTGAAAAATATATGGATACTAACAAAATATCAGTTAATATGACAACCCTTTTTTCAACTAGAAATTAATGGCACTGGGTAAATGGCAAATCATACTATTTTTTATTTTATCATTTGATACTATATAGGAACACTTGATCTCACTTTGACAGGTTTTTGTAAGGTTTTTGTCCAAGATTTTGGTGTTGCATATCTGACACATTTTTATCCTGCACTAGTTCTGTTTGAGAAGTCAGATGGCATTGACTGTTATAATTTATTTTTATACAAGATCACTGACCAAATAATAGCTGTTCTGGTACCTGATTCATGTAGAGCGGATGGAAAAAAACGGGAACAGCATTAGTGCTATCTTCAAACTTTTTATAGAGGACACCATTGATTAGAACGATGCTGGTTTCTGCTCTTTTTAAACAATATGGCAGTTGTTTTGGACTTTTTGACATTGCAATATAAACATAATAAAAATTATATACTACATTGTCTGTAAATATTAAATTTATTATACCCCCGCTCCATTGGAGGGGGTTATACTGTTTTACCTCTGTCTGTCCTTCCGTCCGTCCCAAGATATTTTTCGTCGCATTTTTCTCAGCAACTATTGATGGCAGAAATCTGATATTTGGTCACAAGCTTCATATAGGTATGCCATATTGTGGGAAGCGTTTTTGGACCCGTCAGATTCCTACTTCCTGTTTGCCGACTTAGTTGGTTTTTATACACATTGAACATATATACGGGGGTATCATAAGTGAGCATTAGCTCACAGTTCATCTTGTTTCCACTTGCTGTGAAACAGGCCAGCTCACCACAGGCTCGCTTTTCTATCTGTTTCTAAAGATCGTACTAAAAAATACAGTCAAACCTGTCTTATGTGACCTTCCAAGGGAACAGTGAAATATGGTCACATAAGACAGGTGGTCACTTAATGCAGGTTTAATTGATATGAAATACACTGTTACAGGAATTAAAAATTAAGGTCACATAATACTAGTTATTGCTTAATAGAGGTGGTCACTAAAGCAGGTTTGACTGTCTATATAGTGTACAGTTGTTATATTTTTATCAATGTTTTCCCTATTCTAGCCTCTCTTTTAACTTGGGGAAACTCTATATTTGTCTTGACTTCCATTGACTTATTGTATTGAAATTTTACTCATGACCATAGATTACATGATATTAGGTTTTTCTTTACTGGTATGCTTATTCTTTCTTTAGAAATAAACTGTTTTATGCAAAATTTCTAAAAAAAAAAAAATAATAATAATAAAATAACACCTTGACATTCAGGATACTTCTTCAAATCATTGTATTAAAGCTAATCTTCTTATTATGATGTACAATATAAACTGATATTGAAGTCTTTAAAACTGTTTGGGCGTAATTGTTTTTTGCATAATTTATACTTAATAATATTTTTTTCACAAGGAAAAGCATGGAAATTTTACCCTACCATAAATACTAAGTAAATAACGAATATAATAACATGCAAACAATATACCCCAATAATTATATTCTTACTAGAATTTATCAATAACTCGTAATCCGATTGGATATCGTCACTTATTCTACGTCATTCAAAAGGAATTTATAAATCGATATTTCCGTTTACCAGACTATTTTTTCCCCGGTCATTCCACGCATATGAATCTATGAGCAATGATACTAATAAGGATCTGCCATCTTGAAAATGTGAAATCCTACATGTCATATTTACAACAATACACAAAAATATTTAAAAAGCTTACCATGAACACTTATTTTAGTTAAATTGTATCAAACTTGAAGCGTACAGGAAGCCAAATAACGTCTAATCTTTACATTTCAAACTGGAAGTCTTCATATGACGCCAATGACGTCATATTGGTTATGTTCCAAAGTCGTCAATAACATTTCACGGATTTTTTTTCAGTTTACAATCATGTGTATTGTATGTCCTTTGTTTGATATTCTCCTTGGGTATTTCTTTAATAGTATTTAGCTTAGAAAAGAAACATGATGTTCAAGAATAAGAATTATAAGGATTAAACACTGTTTTTAGGAAATTATGTATGTATAAACTCTGGCAGCTCACTCACAAACTTTACTTCGGACTTTATTCAGTTTGTGAGTGAGTTGCCGGAGTTTATACATAGATAATTTCCTAAAAAACAGTGTTTAATCCTATAATAAATGACACTAACAACACATGTTAACAGTCTTTCTTAACCTATTTTCTATCTACTATGTAAGCAGAAGTCATGAATGAATAATAATTATAAATGAAAAATGAGGTTTTTTTTTACTTTTCTTGACAACTTTATTCCAGGATATGCTCAGAATAAATTTTTTTTGCAGGTAGACATTCATATACGATATCAGTTGATTTGATAGCTCATTGTAATATTGATAAATTAGTATATTTTATATTTATTGAGTAGGTGGTGTACTTGGGAAGTTGTGTAATGTTTGAAAAATAAGTTATCTAAATGGGGTTTGGTGTAAAATATAGGATTGTTTCATTGATAATAAAAAAAATGTTGTTCTTGGCATGACCACAAATGTGACCGAATTTACAGTTTCATAATTTTATTTATAATCAAAATATATAGTTTAAACCAATATTTATGAAACAAATACCTGTATGTGATATACAGGTGTTCTGATTTGGTCATATTTCTAACATTAGGTCTAGATATATATATACCTGTTTGTTCACTGTATAATAAATCATATTTTATATTTTCAGTCACCACCAAAGCCTGCATTTGGTCAGGGACCTGTTCATAAACCATGGTCTTCACTTCCTGTATCTGATATACCACCAGGTATACAGAGGAATGGGTCGGTTGGATCGTTTGACGACACATTCTTTGGTGTGGTAGGTTATACATGTATACCGTATTTTACGGACGATAGGTCGATATTTTTTTTCCTAAACATGCTGGCTTCGACCTATCGTCCACATCGACCTATACAAGGATGAAGTTGAAAAATCTGGAATCCCTAAAAAAAATCTCGATAAAAATGACGATTTTGTTAACAGTATAT
>MJUT01054493.1:222137-250130 GCA_002080005.1 Gigantidas platifrons
CCCCCCCCAATGCTTCTTAAATATCAGATGACACTGAAATATGCTTGTAACTTTTAAAACTACAAGCAATGGTTTGCTTGTGGTTAAAAAAGTTAATCCCATTAGATTCTTTGGTAAAGGAACATCCACATTACATTGTATGTTTTTTTTGTGGGAATGAGTTTTGTAAAGGAGTTGTAAATGATAATTCAGACGAGGTAGGTTTCCTGTTAATAGCAGACTTACCAAGGTCTTTCATTCTTGGCCATGCTGACAAAATTTTCACTATTATATATATGCAAATGTATATACAAAAAAAATGTACAAGAAAATGTAACATATTCTGGAACATTGGATAAAAAGCTGTTTTATGTGAATAACATATTGATGTCTCTGGAGTTTGCTCTCAATTTACTATTTCAAAGTTTGACATCTTTTTCTAGAAGTATACTGATATTTTTCGATTGTGCATAGCTGTTTAGCATACAAAAAATCTACATGCAAGCAGTTCGATTGTTTAACATCACCTTCCTTTGGTGCTTTCATTTTTCTTCCACACCATTGTTGCTTTTTTTTTTATATCAAATTTTGATATGTTATTGATTAATATAATCAGATGATTGATAGCAGAAATTGTTACTATTATTTGTCTATTATGATAGCTAAGATAATCAGATTAGAGCAGATTTAACATTGGAATGTATCAATTCTTCTCATCTTGTCTAAAATCAATAAAAAAAAAAGTGCTCTTATTTATCGGTGCTACATTTTATAGACAAAAAGGAAATAAAGGTAATCCTGTTTAGAAAGATTCTTTCTCCATTAGTGGCTGAGCTTAATTATGACAGGAATTGTTTAGAGTAACCTTAATACCTTATTATCCTTTATGATATCAAGAAAATATTGGTTAGGCAGTCTTTTCTGCTAAAAATTATCAAAAAACTACATATTTTACTGTTTTGTTTGTTTTGAAAATTCATATTGTTAAATAAATTGAAACAATATTTATTCGAAAAAAAATCATAAATAATACATAATATACAATGATTTCAGATTGTGGATTCAGGAACCAAACTTAAAACATATGTTAATCTGTTACTAAAACAACAATACATATTGTTTAATTGAACCTCAAATTCTGTAAATTCCTAGTTGTGTGATATCTAGAATACACTATTATGCATGGTACCTGATTTTTTTCATTCATTAAGAAGATTTTATGATTTTTTCGTTCATATATTATCCATGAATGGATGGAAAATTAATTCTAAGATAACATCTCCCAATTCTTCCTTGCAGGCAGACCTTAAATCGTAGATTTGCTACGGACGATTGAGCATTCCATCATTGAACTGGTATAACCCCTCAATTTGTTTTTACAAATCTTCTACTTAAACACTTAATTTTAGGGGACAGCGACAAAATGATTATTGTTATTTAATTATTTTTGCTGTTTAAAGGATAGGCAAAGAAAACATTTTCATTGACTAAATTTTAGTCCAATTATTGACCCTGTTATTACCTCTGATTGTAAGGACTGAGTATTTAGTATGTCTGAGAGCTAACCCATAATTGTGTTTTAATAGTCCGTCTGAAAATTATCTGAATTTCTGTCACTTTGATAGTCAAAGTAATTAAAATTGTGACGAAGGTATAATATTTTAATTGACAAAATTAAAGTCCAAATTTTAAAAAGGAATAAATATTAACTATGCATCGATATTTAGTTTTACATCATCTAAAATAATAATTAACATTTTGAATAGACCAAGACTACATTCACATTACAGATTCGTTGTGTAATAAATATCTGGGTGACATGTGCCAGACCTTTTTCGTAAGTAAGAAAGATTTACTGGGCACTGACTGATAGTGGTTACTTTTTATCCCTACACCAACTTTAAAATATGCATGTATTAAAGTATCAAAATATGTAGACATTTGTATGATTTATTTTACTACCTAGTTTCAGTTTTTGAAAGACCTGTTAGAATTATCAGTATAAAAGAAAAAATATATAAAGTAACAAGTTTTTTTTTATGATAACTTTTTCTGGAAATCGATTGACAATTTGTTATCAACCAAATTCCATTTGACACCAAAATTCTTTGCAAGATAAAAAAATTTGCATTCTGGTACTGCTTAGGGGGATATTTCCTAGATATTTATAATGTTGGCTTGACCTAAATGACAGTTTTACATATATTATATTTATAGATCAAATGCATCAATATATATAAAGAATGTGTCAATTTTATACTTTGTCCTAGTTTAGGAAGAGTCCATCATTCCAGTAATATAAATAGCAAAATGATATTTGAAAATATGAAGGCATTTTTTTTTTGCAAGAATTTGAATATAAGTAAATAGCTTTGAAAAATCTAGTTTACAAAGTTAATGTTTTGATTAAGCAGAACATATCCTACTTATATTAAAGTTGAATACTATTTCAGATTACACAGATTATAAACACATTTCTGGCCTACATATCAATAAAATGAGAATGGTAATACACATGTATCTAGATTTTTAAATAACTTGGTATATATTAAGCCTGCATTTCTCAAGGACAAAAGGTGTTATTCAGTTAAAACAAACACATTTGTAATTGTAATGAAAGAAAACTACAATAAAAGATATGTATATGTCCCCTCCTCTTCCAACCTTATGTACCCATGACCAGGGTCAGATTAAGACATAGTAGGGTCCCTGGACCAATAGGTTTTGGAGGCCCCTACGATTTTGCACATGTAATTTTAAAAGAATTCTTAATGGGTTAAAAAAAAAATTAAATAAGTAAATAAAAATTGCAAATTATTTATTTGATTGCTGCAAATGTTTTTTTTTAATTCCAAGCTTTAGGCTTCCCTGAGTTGAAGGGGTCCCAATACCTGGGAGCCCCTGGGCCATGACTCATACATGAATCCGGCTGTGCCCGTGACCCACAAGACAATATCAAAATGTTGGCATCTAACAACATGGTACATGTCTTTATATATAGTGTAGTAATAGAGTAAAGATTTGGTCCTTAACTGGAACAGTGGCTGGGCGATTGTGGGACAAATGGTCATTTAGGCCAAAGTCATTATGTTGGCAATGACAAAATTATGCACCCAAAGGCACAATCAAGTTTGTATCTAGAACTATGTTGTAAGAGTTACAGGACAATAGTTTATTTTGGTGGACATTGTTTCCTGTGGCTATAGGAAAGGTATTGAATGGCTGTATCATTTGGTACCAGTATATTTATTGAGATAAGATAAATTCAAATTCCTATGTGGAACACTATATTTTTTTACTCGTAGTAAATCTCTTTTAATCTCTATATCGCCTGACAATAACAAATATGGTGATATGCTTGAACTGAAATTAAAAATTTGTTCTTTTTTTTTTTGCAATAATAGTTGTCATAATTTTTACTTCATTGAAAAAAAAAAATTAATATCTTCAAATATACTGTATCATTTTAGTGGCAGTCTGTCGTTTTCCGCTTATTGTGACAGGTTTCAAGCTATATTGTACAAGATCCTTAGAATCACCTTCATTTTGATTTGTGTTCAATGAAATTTTAAGATCCATTATCTGTTTAAAAAGCCGTATGATTGTAAAAGTAGAATACTTCAGATAAGTTTCGCAATTAGATATATAAACCTTAGATTTATATCCCAGCTCAGAGCATCCTACGTTCAAAATAAGAAATTTCTTTTGTTACGGAGATATCGGCCTTTCTATTTACATCTTCTTATACTGAAAGGTATAACCCAAGGCAAGTTATAATTTGATAAGCTCAAAATTTTAATCCCTGCTTGAAATTTAATACGTGACCATTGTCAAAGCTCGCTATTTAAAAAAGAAGTAAGAAATCTTATGTCATTATATTTTTATAGTAAATATGGTTATATAGATTTTGTCCTTTTATTTATTTTTCAATGATATATAACTTTATAATAAAATGTAAGAATCAGTGCTACTTTTCTGGATGTTTTTGTATTAAATTATCATAATATACAATATCGAGAAATTAAGACAAAGGGCTAAATATGAATTTTATGTGTAAGTGCAATCACAAAAAGAAAGCAATTGTGTATTGGCTGAGATTTAATGGGTATTTTTTGTATGGTAGTTCAATTTCACCATTTTTCAACTATTATTGTGGCAGTCAGTTTTATTGATAGAGGAAATTGGGATAATCATACCCAGAGAAAACGGGGGGCCAACGTACAAACTTTAGTGTTGATACATACTGGTGGTATAGGTAAATGTAAATCCAATTACCATACCATTACAGCAAAAATGGTCAAACCTAGAATACTGGAAGATGGAAAAGATCTTTGTACCATTTTCATTCCTATGCCTATTTTGAATGTATTTTACGACAAGTTTTGTGCGAGGAAAATCTCTATGCATTTGTTACTAACTTGAAATACAATAAAAATGTGTCTGATTGTCCAAAGTTAAAAAGTGAAAACATTGTATCTGGATACATTTTCTCTAAAATCTGGAAAAAGCAAATTTTTGAGAAATAAACAATATACATTTCATAATCAATGTAAAATTAGAATAATCATCTTGTTTATATTGTCAAGTCCATCCCTACAAAATTAGATAGACCAATTCACATTGTCAATTTGTACAATAATAGTTTAATATGTTTACAGAAGTATTAAACATTTTCACACCTTTTTTGCAAGCTATACATATCAAAAAGGAATTTAAGATACAAATAAAAAGTAAATTGTATAAACGCTAGATTAAATCATACATAGGGAAATTTGTGTAATTTTTTTTTTTTTTATATCATTTCAGTAAATACCTGTACATTTTTTTTTATTTAAACTTTATTACTCATAATAATTTAAGCTTTGAAATGGCTATAATGAAATATCATCATTTTCTTTTGGATTGTAAAGTATCAAAATTGATTTCCATCGCACCTTTTCAGTGCAACAATTTCATCAAGTTTAAATTTTGAATTTTTAGAATCTAAGATAATTTCCAAAAAGAGAAATTTTGCTTTGCAAATTAGAGTGTGTGCATGATGATTGCTTTATCTCGAATGAAAACTTTTTCAGCTTTATTACGACAAGAACAAAATATTATGATGAGCAGAAAAGATTGCAACTTTAATTTATTAAATGTATATTTTCATATTTAACTAAGATAGTAGTAAATTATTTATTTTGTGATGTCAGATTGTACATAACTAACACACTGAAGAGGATTTTTATATTGCTTTCTATATATTGGATGTAACACTATGCAGTACACATGTGAGTCCAATGACACAACCTGTACTCCAGTCTTGATGGTCTGTACACTTGATGCTGCAGGAATCTCTGACACTCCATGCCAGCATGCTAACTGTTACACCATTGTTGTACTGCAAATAGTTTGTGTGCAGTTTTTTTTTTCATATTGAAAACTTGGATGCTTTGCGAACAGAGAAAACTATCTTTTTTGAGATCTTATTTTAATTTAGATGTCTATACGAGGCCTCTCTGCTATTCACTCTTTATATAGAAAGAAAGATATATTGTAAATTAATTGAATTAGAGTTGTGTCCCTTACATTAAACAACTGTAGTAAACCTGATAGTAGTTAAATGTAACTATTTTGTAAACATGTTTGGATTTAACAAATGCCATTTTATGTCTTGATGTATTTTGAGGGGCTGGGTGAGGTTCCATCACTAGTCATTTTCCATCAGTGGAAAATATATTAACAATTTTATCTATGTACCGGTATACAGTTTTAGACTGAGTTATAAAATATATTTTACACAAATGAGAAAGAAAACTATCAGTTGATTGGGAGGAAGGGTATTTTAGGGACACAGACTTTTACCAGCAGATGTATAGGATGGAGATCTTGAAATCTTTTCTTCTTCCATTTGAAAAGTTTTATTTTAAATATCGTAATTAGAATCAACATTTAAGTTAAAGTTTGAAATATTGTTACTTCTTTGAAATTTTTAATCCTTAGGAAGATATATTGTTTTCATCCTGTCTGTCCATCTGTCAACATGTCTGTCCATTACAAAAGTTTATACATGCAAATCCTTCATTCTAAATGGGAATTCCTGAAAACTGTGCATGCTTGCTTATTACCATATGAAGATTCACATATCGTTATAGCTGTTTGATTGGATTATTTTTCAAGGAATTCTTGCCCTTTTGCATATATAATAGTTCATTGAAAAAGTACATGCAATTCCTCATATATTTTAAATGGGAATGACTCAAATTTTGCATGATTGCTAATAGTTGTATCAGGATTTGCATATCTTTATGACAATGTTGATTTGACCATATTTGAAGGAGTCTTGCCATGAATATTTCATCAAAAACAACTTGGAGGGGGGGTTTACAAAATGATTTACTGTAGCAGATTTTGACATGACGAAAATAGCATCATAATCCATTTATCACTGACCGTATCATTACTGTTAAGGTTCTCACACCTACACAAGTAAAGATATTAAAATAACATCTGTATTACGGTATATATTATATATATATATATACCACATATTTTACCTTTTAAAGTAAACATCATTGACCTTGATTTTTTCATTAACAATGTAAAGTGATATTCATTGCTATTCAGTTTGTTCCTTTTTTTTTTTAAGTTTTGCTGATCAATTGACAACTGAAGGACTATTGAAGACCTATAAATTCAAGAGCACTTCATTATAAAATAAAATAATATACGTTATTATTGCCATATCATTTTTTGGGAGCATTTGAGTGGGAGGTTTAGATCAAAGGTACAAGAAATAATTATATTTGATGTTACAATTGCAATAGAGATTCTCAGAATTGTTGTAAATTTATTACAAAATACACATTTTTGTTTGTTTATTAGGAAGTAGTTTAGTAGAAAATAAGGTGTATGCACATTCACAAAAATATATGTAAGAATTATTGTAAAGCCCCTCAATTATTTTAATTGACACTGGAATTTGAAACATGGAAGTGAATACAAACAAATAGACTAATATTATTGATCATATTTAATTGACAATTTGAAGGGAAGTCATTTTGAGGTGGGAAGGTGTCTAAGAGTATATGTTGATTCAAAGTTGAAATTAATTATCAGTCGCCAAATTTAAAGCAGAATCGACTACTCTTTTGTTAAAAGTGATAGGGGTTGCTGTATGGTCTTTGTTAAAAGTGATAGGGGTTGCTGTATGGTCTTTGTTAAAAGTGATAGGGGTTGCTGTATGGTCAATAAATGTAGTTGGATATACATCTTACCACTACTAAATGCCCAAAAAAGTTCAATCTATATGCATAATGTAATTATTTCAACACTGTATGTAGCCATGTATATTCTCTCTGGTGGAGAGATTATAAAACCTAAACTTCAACAAGATTTTATTTTTACTTTTCAGGAACCAGAGGTGACAAGTGTATGGTTACAGAGCCAGGATTTCATTGGTTTAGGCTTTAACATTGCTGGTAGTATGAGAGATGGTACATTTGTTAGTCAGGTTCACAACAGGGGACCAGCTGTAGAATCTGGACAGTTTAAAATTGGTATGTTAGCTATTTTTATAAAGGCATAGATTTTCTTCTGTTTTGTTGGGTTTTCTATGCAAGACAAGCTATAAAGACAGCTGCGCGTGACCTTGTCTTACATGGCATTGTCAGCCAATCAAATCGGCCGAGTATGATCAATAATCAATTCTACGACTGCTGTAGTAATATAAATTGTCGTCTTAGTAAATCTAAAAAAGCTTCAAATATCAATTTTACCTGAATTTTAACTGATTTCCCCTACGCTCCACTCGTGAAAAGACAGAATTTCTCACACTCGTGGAAGAAATCCCAGATCTTCAATAGGGACTCGTGTAAGAACCTATTAGTCTTTTATTTTGACAATATAATAGTTGTTTTGATGATATGACCATATTTAAACTGTACCATAAAAAAAATTATAAGAATTCTAATTAATAGATAGGTCTATTTACAACTTCCATGACGTGTGAAAAAAACAGTTAAAAACGAAATTATCTGAAAATTATTATGGTAAGCAAAGGTCAATAGTTTACCTGTGTTAATATACTGCAATAGTATATTTTAGATATCCAAACAAGGAGCTAAAAACACATGGTTCAGTGAACTTTATTAAAGGATGATACATGTATAATACTACTACAGTTTTATTTAATAGTAATTCATTAAAGGTGATGACATAGCCAATTGTGATAATGACAACAAAAACAGCTGTTGTATAGAAAAATGTATGCATTGAATGGGCACATAATGGTCACATTCTGAAAAAATTATCCATGGAATGGGCATATAATGGTCACATTCTGAAAAAATTATCCATTGAATGGGTACATAAAAATCACATTCTGCTTGTGTTTAGTTAACTAATATACCACATCACAGATTTTCCATCAAAGCTACTATTTGTTGTTTTGGTTGGTAAACATATTCAAGCTATAATATTATTATAAAGATGAAATAGTTTATCTAATATTGTCACTAAATTTAAACATCTGCTACGGATCGCTAATGATATATTTTCTTCCTCCTGTCTCTCAGATGAGTTGTCGTGGTTACTGAGGATCAAAATTACATTGTACCATTTACCATACTACTATTCACAAAATTAAAGGTTTTAACCTGCAGTTTACAAATACAAAATTTCCTACCAGTTCATAATTCCTCCCACATTTTGTATGGTACTATCATGTTTTGTGTATTTTTCAGGTGATCGTATTTTAAGTGTGACTATATCTTTTGAGAATATGGTTTATGAGGATGCTCTAACTATCTTAAGTTACGCCTCTCCATACCCAGTCAGGGTCACACTTCAGAAGGAAAAGATTGTTCGTAAAGACAGAAGAGTGAGTGAGACACCATCCACGCTCAGCCATCCTCTTTATAGAAGTCAGTCGATGGATACACTGAAAAAAATAAGAAAAGATTCTTCTACAATTATTCCACAGAGAAGTTTTAGTGAAATGAGACCGGAGAAAAAGAAAAACGATCAGCTAAAGTTATCTCCAGATTCTTTAATGCCTCCTAGAAATGATACCTTCCCTACCATTCAAGAAAATGGAAGTAAACGAGACTCAGTGGTTTTAAATGAGGATGATGTCTTCCAGGTTTCCAAGGAAACAGTAGTTATAGTTGAGAATGAGCCACCGAATCTAACTGTTCCTTCAGTAAGAGTTGATATGGTGGATGAAAAGATCACCTCATCTCCTGGAGAATCAACGGCTACTGCATTTGCTGCACATTTGTTTGATAAACTGAATGAACAAGATAAACTAGACATGTTACGACTAAGCTATGAAGACCCAAATGACAGTACAAATAATAGTAAAGTTGTTATATCATCTGCTGAAACGTCATTCACAGAAACGCCACGATCAGTGGATTCTATTGAATTAGACAATACTGTTGTTGAATCAAAATCAGCTCCAATCAAACCAGAAAGAAGGAAAAAGAAAACTTCTAGTGGTAGTAGCATATCATCTAGTGACCAACCAAATAGTCCTCGTATGAGTTCATTAACCTCTATAGATGATGCCGCCATACAAGAAGTTGTCACGTCGGTACAAACACAAATGTCAGAATCACAACCCAAATCTGCTACGTACTTTGATGAAATATCAGAGGATATTATTACACCTGAAATAAAAGATAGAAAAATCACCGTCACGAGTGACAAAATAGAATTCAGTGATGTTGATATTAGTATTAACAATGTCTCGTCTAGGTCCTCACCAGATATTGGTAGTCGAACACTTGTAGACTATAGTTTGTCAGATATGGAAAACACTATTAGACCAACGACACCAGACAATTTCCCAACCATTGAAGAGGAACTCATTACTCCAGAACATGCCAAGAGGGATTCTTCTGAACCTCTCTTACCAAATCTTGTTTCGTTTCAAGGAACGCTATCAGATAATAGTAAAAATTCCAGTTTAGAATCAGATGGTAAAAATGAAACTGTAATAAAAGCATCAAACAGCAGTTCTTCATTATCTGGATCAGACGATGAAAAAAATGAATCAAAATTGCAAAATACCTCTGAAGTTGACTTCAATGTAATGTCATCAAACCCAAGTTTGTTCTCTACTCCGTACCCCAGCAGGAACACCAAGGAAGCAGTTAGTGGAATGTCTTATGATATATCTATGAACGAATTAAATGATATTGAAAGCCAAATGAGTCAAAAATCAAAATTAGAAAAAATTTTGCCAAAAGGTGGTATAGCTTTTGAAGTAAGAGATGATTTTACTTCAGGAACAGCAAAAACAGTGTCTGTTGAATCAAAATCATCAACTGTCGTTAGGACAATGTCTTGTTTTGATAAAATCGGTTGTGTAGAACAAACTGAAAAGACCAATCAGATGATGAGAACTGGATCTTTTAAAGACTTTAAAAAAGATGCAGACGACAGTTCATTAGACTGGTCAGGAAAAAGACTTGTTAGGTCTGGTTCATTTTCAGACATTCCTCAAGATGATTCAATAAATGACTGGCGTGATCATAATGTGATAGACGATAGCGATACAATTAATTCTGAAACAAGCTTACACGATGACATTATATCTTCTAATGACAGTATCAATGAAATGGAACAGAAAGGATTAAAAAATTCTAATTTCTTTCGAGCGAGAGAAAATTTAGCAAATTTATCAGACAATTCTGAGTCACTACAATCATTGCAGTCTTTGACAGAATCGTCAAGTCGTAGTTCAACACCACCACCTCCATACAATGCCAATGGCAAAGACAATGGACTTGGTTCGTCTCCAGAATCTGTCAAAATACCAAATAATTTATCATCAACAGGTGTTATTATAAACACAGACAGTGACAATAACATTATACCTACTGTCAAAATAGAGAATAAAGAAAATATCAGAGTGTCAGATACTACTGCTGGGCATGAAGAAGATACAGACTGTTAATAATTATTTTATTTAACTTGTGTGCATTTTATCTTCTTTATTTTTTTTAATTCAACATTTCAATTATATTTATCAAAACATGTGTATATCTATCTATAAATACATACATGAAATTTTATAATATCTTTTAATTTCAACCAAAGCGGTAATTACAAAAAATTCAAATACTTTTAGACATAGGTTAATGTAAAAATGTGTCACAGATTAAGTTTTTTTTTCTCTTGTATAATAGAGCACTTACTACTACCTAGTACGATGTATTAACTCAGGCATAATGAAATTTATGCATAAATTACAGAAAAAATATAATAGAATGGTGAAATGTTTTTCTTCTAGTGTGTAGTATGTTACTGATGTTGCTCATAGCATGTGTCTTTATAAAGTTAAAATTCTACCTCATATCACTACAGATACATTTGTAAATTTATAGTTAAATAATATTAAAAAATAACCAAGCCATTGGACAGACAATTACAACATATATTATTGTTAGAAACAGTTTGTCTATGCAATTAATTTTTAGTAGGACACAGTTTTATGTGGAACTTATTTAATTATATTTATATTGATGTTTTATAGACACATTTTCTTATTTGTTTATTTTTAATATGGATATTAGAAATTTTAGGTTATAGTGAGCAACATAAAGAAATATAAAACTTATCTAGTACAAATAATTTTTTTTTTACAATTTTTTTTTTTTTTTTTTAGTTCAGTTACCTTAAAACTATTATTAATATTTTGTTATGGTGCTGATTTTTTCATAACTTACAGGGTATTTGTCCTGTTAAAAATCGTGTTTTGTATTGGACAAAAAATAGTCATCGTTTTTCATCTAAACAGTAGAATGAAATATATTATTTAGTTGTACCAGTATACAATAGATTTATATCTACATATTTATGTATGCAATGAATTTAAATCTGCACTTTACTGTATTAAACTAGTGTACATTAATCTGTATGCAGTGGATCAAAATCTACACTTCACTGTATGCAGTAGATTTATATCTACACTTTACTGTATGCAAGACTGAAATCAACACTTTTCTGTATGAAGTAGACTGAAATATACACTTTACTGTATGCAGTAGATTGAAATATACACTTAACTGTATGCAGTAGATTGAAATATACACTTAACTGTATGCAGTAGATTGAAATATACACTTAACTGTATGAAGTAGATTGAAATCTAGACTTTACTGTATTAGATTTTGTACATTTATCTGTATGCAATTCACTGTATCCAGTAGATTGAAATCTACACTTTACTGTATGCAGTAGACTGAAATATACACTTTACTGTATGGAGTAGGTTGAAATCTACACCTTACTGTATGCAGTAGACTGAAATATACACATTACTGTATGCAGTAGGTCAAGATCTACACTTCACTGTATGCAGTAGACTGAAATATACACTTTGCTGTGTGCAGTAGGTTTAAGATCTACACTATACTGTATGCAGTAGGTTGAAATCTACACTTTATACATGAGTATTTTGTTAGCCAAATATATACTTGAACAGTGCTATTTTATATTGTTTTGTTGTAATTATAACATTATAAATTCATATGTACATAAAATAAGAAATGCTCCATATACCAATTTGTAAATAAATTTATCAAATTTGTATAATAATTAATTTGTATATTTTGTAAATTTTAATACTTATAAAAGTGCAATATTATAGTCAACATATACAATATTTAATCTTTATAACATTCCATTATACAAATGTATGTGTTGAAATTTTATATTTCAAAACACATAAATGGTATTAATACCTGTTTAATGTACATGTATTACATATAATCACTAACGAAGTCACATGTAGTCCAATCAACAAGTACCGTTCATTGAATTTGATAGAATTAGATCTAATGAAAAAGCAAGATGAAGAACAAGACAATTGAATCAAACTATTGCCTGTATTTTCCTTTTAGTTATTTTCTGTTTAATAAGCATTTATTTTTATAATAAAAGTTTAGGCTGTAAACATTGTTTATTTTTACCTCCAGTCACATTCGAATGTAAATGTTTTGTTTAGCTGAAATATCATAAGTTTTATTTGATAATATACTAAATCTGTAGTTTTAAAAAGAAGAAAGGATTTTTTTTTTTTTCCATCAAATTGTATCTATATAAAACTGTTATTTTTTTTTTTTCAAGAGCAGAGTTATCTTCCCAAATACATATAAAAGATTTATTTACTTGTGGACAGCTATCATTAGATGACCTGGATTTTCAAAATGTACCTGTATGCAGTTTTATAAAGACATGAAAACAGTTGTTATGAAAATATAGCATGAAATTATTTTCTCAAAGTTAAGAATTTAAAACTTTTTTTTACAATATTATGTACGAATTAAATATTCAAAAGGGAGGTAAATCTTGTACATGTATTTGGAAAGACAACTCTTATTACAAACAAAGAAAATTAATTTATTAAGGTTCGTGAATATTTATTTCTAAAGACATTTATTTTAAAGCAGTTTATCATAGAATGGCCATATATATAGACATTGTGTTTTATGATGATAAAATTCACAATTTGATAGTTGAATATTATAAGAGAAATGTTTGTTTGTTTATCTCCATGACCAATAGATATGTAAGGGTAATTTTGGTGCTTTTTAAGTATTTTATCTCTTAGTAAAACTCTGTAAGCAGTATATACACCATTTGTTATTTTAATTTTGACTTGTTTACATGTTTTATTATGCAGGGTCTTATAAGAACAATGTAGTATTAAATTTTTGAAAATACTTTTTTTAATTTTATTATCTATTAAAACAATTAATTTTAATGACAATGATACAATTTTTTAAAACAATTTTAGTTTTATAAGTCAGAAATGTTTTAGATTCTCATTTTTTGTGGAAAATTAGAGGTGACCTGTTCTGGTGTTTTGTTAAACTTGATTAAAAAAATTATATCAGGTTTGCAGTTGTAAACAATCAAATGCAAGAATTATTAGTAAGCATTGACAAACACGATAAATTTGAAATATTTGAAAATTATTGAAGCTTATATACTTTTATCTGGTCATTAAATCCTGGCATTGACCATATTTAAAGGTTATAATTGTATACTATGTCTAAGTACAAATTTTGTAGAATATTTAAAAAAAAAATCAAATTTGACAGAATTTTGGACAAAGGTTAAGTAACTGGTACATGAGCATGGTTAATGTTTTTTTCTTAACATGAATGACTTTATCAAATCTTAAAAGAATATTAAACTTTTGGGCATTAGTTTCTTCATGTTCAAAACATTACATATACAAATTCGGTAAAAAGGTTTTGATGATGTTTTTTTTTTCAGTTTCGAAGAAATTTGAGACTTTTTATATTCCTGAATCTGTTTGATCTTCAAATTATATATTTGAGTCAATGGAAGTTTTCTTAAAAATTTCAAGAATAGAGCCTAAATTATTTTTTTATCAACAATTAAATAAATACTTTAAATACATTTTGTCCTAACCGAAGAATTTTAATACAAGTGTTCTTTTTTTAGCTTGAAAATATTTTTATTTAAAAAGTCATTGCTGTACACATGGTAGTAAAATGAGAATCTAAAAGCATGTTTTTCTTGACTTTGCTTATTAAACAACGAATACAAATTATAATTATGTGAGTAGCAGTGATGTATATAAGCATGTTATATTTACAATGTATCGTGTCAATAAAACATACTCAGGTTTTTTATCTTCTTTTTTTTTCATTAACATTTCCAGTGTCTGATTTGTTATAGTTTTTTATGCACTGCAATCTTCTATGAGTAACACGGCAGATGTCTTATAAGAAACATGAACTGCTTATTCTTCATGAACACCTGGGTTCACCTCCTTTTTAGCTCACCTGACCGAAAGGGTCATGTGAGCTTTTGTCATCACTTTGCGTCCGTCGTCGTCATCGTCCTCGTCTGTAAACTTTTCATACTTTCATCTTCTTCTTTGAAACATAGTGAACAGATTTGGACCAAACTTGGCAGAAATGTTCATTGGGACGTCCTCTACCAAATTTGTTATTTTGGTGCAGATCGGTAATCCAACATGGCCGCCAGGGCCAATAATGTGTTCTGATTGGTTGAAACTTTGAAAATCTTCTTGTCAGAAACTACTCAGCCGATGGAATTGTAACATTATAGAAATGATGATTGGATGGTCCTCTACTAAATTTGTTATTTTTGTGCCGATCGCATATCCAAGATGGCCGCCATGACTCGACTTAGTTTTAACATAGGACCCTATGGGAAAAATGTTTTAAAATGTTTTCCTTTGAAACCAGTAAGTCAATTTAAAGCAAACATGGCATGAATGGTCCATAGGTGGTCAACTTTCAAAAGAATGTCATGTGACCCCGACCTCCATCCAAGATGGCTGCCATCAGCGAACATAGTTTTAACATAGGACCCTATGGGAAAAAATGTTTTAAAATCTTCTCCTCTGAAACCAGTAAACCAATATAGCAAACATGTCATCGATGGTCCTTAGGTGGTCAAATTCCAAAATTGTGTTCAGTGACCCCAATCTCGTTTTTTTTTTTTTGTGGAATCTGTATTTCTTGTCTTTTGTAGTTTTCTGTGTTGTGTTTTTTGTTTTGTTTGTCTTCATTCTGTACCTTGTGCCTAATGTTACCTGTGTCTCTGGATTGTCCATTCTTGATTGACTTTCTCTAAACTCAACCCTAAATAAACCACAATGTTGTGTAATAGAGCTGTAAAATGTCATTTATATTTAGAACTCGAATACATTCAAACCTCTTTATGTCATAGTCACAGGTCCTCAGTAGTTAAGTGAATTAAGCTAAAGGCTAAAGGGGACCATGACCTCTAGTTCTCCAACTATCCCCTGTTCAAGGTAACAAGGTTCAACTGTAACTAGTCATCTCTAAACAAATACCTAGGTTAAAGTAAGGTTATGGTTTTTTGTTGAAGTTCCCCTGTTGTATTATAGCTTAGACTTCTAGTTACTGGTACTTCACCATAAAGCCATCCATGTGTCCTTTGTTTAAGTGAGATTGGATTTACATTTCCAGTGTATCACCACTAATGTTGGTGAGTTTGACTCATCACTCCCATGGTGATGTACAATGGATACAAATATATGTAACAAAGTTAGTTTAGGACTCCTGGTAGGTTTGTTGTTTACTCCAGTTTCCTCTACCAATAAAACTGACCACCATGATATAACTGAAATAATATTGCAGGTGGTGTTAAACATTTAATTTTAATTCATCGTGAACATTTATGGAATTTTATCCTGCAATCAGTACATTTGCTGTACAAATATGCTATACGAATAAATTTTTGCTTTATTCGTACTAGACGAATAAACTTTTCAGCCTACGCATAAACTTTCCTGGTACCCTGTAGCTATGTACAGAGGAGGGCACAGACAAGTATGAAACTGGTACTAATGTAACGCGGACCACGAAGAAGACACCCTCGACAACATTTATGAAAGGCGAAGAATGACGCTTGTTTCTGTCATTTTTGTTTAAATCTGACAAGTTTTCCGACTTTTTTGACATTGCAGGATAAACACAATACGTACATTGTCGTTAAATATAAAATTCATTTGTACTCGCTGCAAAACAGGCATGAAAAGCTCGCCAAAGGCTCGCTATTCTGCCTGTTTCTAAAGCTCGTACAAATAAATTTTATATTTACCGACAATGTATGTATATTGTATATGTATATTTTTTCATCTGTTTGACTGCAAGAGATCAAGTGTGAAGCTTGGGATCTCATTAACCAAACAACTACCAAAGGGTAATCATAAGCTGTAAATCAAAGAAGGACAGACAATACAATGGCCAAAAGATATCAAAGAGGTAATCATAAGCTGTAAATCAAAGAAGGACAGACAATACAATGGCCAAAAGAAAACAAACAAAACAATGATCTATTAAATACTACAGAAAAAAAACAGATTTCAAACTTCACCAAACACCGGGGATAAACTCAGGTGCTCTGAAAGGGTTAGCTGTTCCTGCTCCACATGTGACACCTGTCATGTTACTGTTAAATGACATGAACATCATTTAATATGGAAATTGTGTTCAGACAACAGTATATGTAAATAATACAAATAACCTAAATATTAATAAAACATGAATCCCTTACAAAACAGAAGTTGAGACGAATTGAATATCGTTTTTACCCAGAAATCGTAGGGAGCATAATACAGAACTAAAAACATGAAGACCTGTCATTTGACAAAATGAGCAATATGAACTCCAATAACTTCACTAAACTAGAGGCTCAGGTGAGCCTGTATCGCTCACCTGATATAAATAAGTCCTCTTAAGAATGTCTGCTTGCCGAATACATCTAAGTTACTATTCAAATTCCATAGGGTTCTATGTTAAAACTATGTCTGCTCATGGCAGCCATCTTGGATGAAGGTTGTGGTCACCAGACACAATTTTGAAAGTATATACTACCCAAGGAACATCCATGCCATGTTTGCTTTAAATTGGCTGACTGGTTTCAGAGGAGAAGACTTTTAAACAATTTTCCCATTGGGTCCTATGTTAAAACTATGGCCGCTGACGGTCGCCATTTTGGACCGAGATTGGGGTCACTGAACACAATTTTGGAAGTTGATCACCGAAGGACCATAGATGACATGTTTGCTATATTGGTTTACTGGTTTCAGAGGAGAAGATTTTAAAACATTTTTTTCCATAGGGTCCTATGTTAAAACTATGTCCGCTGATGGCGGCCATCTTGGATGGAGGTCTAGGTCACTAGATATAATTTTGAAAGTTGACCATTTAAGGACCATTCATGCCATGTTTGCTTTAAAATGGCTTACTGGTTTCAGAGGGAACAAAATTTAAAACATTTTTCCCATAGGGTCCTATGTTAAAACTATGTTCACTGACGGTGGCCATCTTGGATGGAGATCGGGGTCACATGACATTATTTTGAAAGTTGACCACCTAAGGACCATTCATGCCATGCTTGCTTTAAACTGACTTACTGGTTTCAGAGGAAAAACTTTTTAAACATTTTTCCCATAGGGTCCTATGTTAAAACTAAGTTGAGTCATGGCGGCCATCTTGGATATGCAATCGGCACAAAAATAACAAATTTAGTAGAGGACCATCCAGTCACCATTTCTATAATGCTACAATTCCATCGGCTGAGTAGTTTCTGACAAGAAGATTTTCAAAGTTTCAACCAATCAGAACACATTATTGGCCCTGGCGGCCATGTTGGTTTTCCGATCTAAACCAAAATAACAAATTTGGTAGAGGACCTCCCAATGAACATTTCTGCCAAGTTTGGTCCAAATCTGTTCAGTAGTTTCAAAGAAGAAGATGAAAGTATGAAAAGTTTACAGACGCGGACGACGACGGACGCAAAGTGATGACAAAAGCTCACCTGATCCTTTGGGTCAGGTGAGCTAAAAACGGGGGAAAACTCAGGTGCTCCAGAAGGGTAAGCAGTTCCTGCTCTATAAGTAGCACCGTTCATGTTACTCTTGTGGCCATGAGAAGAAGGAAAACATTACATTAAAAAAACTGTCACAGATGGACACATTACATAGAAGAAAAAAAAACAGTAATGATGAAACATATACAAGGTTAATCAATAATTAATATTGTGATTATATTAAGGACTGACAAATAGATAATTGGATAAGACCTATAGAATTTTGATAAACTTCTGTGACACATGATTGTATGTACTTAACAATATCATCAATGGTCACCAAGACACATCAGTCTCATTAACCTAATTTAACAAAAGTACACAGTTGATTTTTTATCTATTGGAAATATATCAGTATTATATAGGTTTACTTGTAGCACATATATCTCCTTGAAGTTATAATCTTCTTAATAAAATTCTCACATTGGATCTAACAAATTGTTTAATTAGGATTTTGCTTTGGTTGGTACCATAGACCTAAGTTAACCCACATCATATTGATTAGTAAATTATATGGGAAAAAATAAACTACAACTGTCAACAACTCCACCAACGACCAAAAAATAACAAACACCAGCAACTACCCTGTCTTGTGACACAATCACAAAATTTAAAGAAGAGGATAATAAACTCTGATGGAAATGTAAGTTCCTGATTCACCTCCACAGGGTTTTAGCAATGTAAGCCTAGGCTGTGAGAAATATTAAAATGCCTTCTTGTCAGAATCTGATAAACAGATAGAACCGAATCTATAAGTGAAAGATCATTATTCAGGTCAGCTCTCCAGGGTATTACATTAATAAACAAAAACAACCAGACTAATAATAATAATTATTTAATAAACAAAACAACAATAAAAAGTGCTAAGAAAGTGGATACAAAATACTCAACAATAATTTATATTATAAAAATATTTATCATGTATTTAGTTTTTAATATGAAAACCAGAAATATTCACCTTTTATCCATGTGAGAACCAATACCATAAGAAATATTCTGATAGCATGTTGTCTAAACTGCTAATAAAATAAATAGAATAGTTTTCATTATATCTTCACAGTCATAAATGCAGGCCTAATTATTTTTATTAACAATTTTACAGTTTTATTATAGGACTTCTCACCACTTGAATTATGACTTTTGTCTTTCTAAATCTTCAGAAACTAAGGTCGAACTTCAATGAATATTTTTAATGGTTTCTTGTGATAGAAATAAATGTTAAACACCATTCCTTACAAAATTGACTATTCTGACATATATTGAAATTTGACAATAAATGTACATATCTCTATATAGTATGCTATATAATACATTTGTACATACATGTAGTTGTTTTATTTAAATTTTGTTCTTTGTTTTTTTTGTGGACAAAATCATCACCCTTCTTCAAATAAGAAAAACATAATTTATTGTAATTTGCTACCATTATAACATGAGTTGAAAATTCAAATACCTAAGTAAAGACGACTGACAACTCATGCTGTATTTACTTTTTTTCTAAACAATTAATACATATTGTCATCCACTTTTATATTCATATCAATGGCTTTATTTAATCTAATTGAAAAGAAAATGTGTTCTTACAATTTAATTTTGAGTATAAATAATGACAATAATTCTAACTACTAAAGAAAAACTGGCCAAATTTGCAAGTAAAAAAATTAACAGAGGCACTTTGGTATGTATAGACAATATTAATCTCTTGGAACATTAATTACAAACATGAAATATAATTAAATACTCCAATTTCAATATATCTCAATACCAGCAAATAAATCTAAAAAAAAAAATAACGTCTGTAATAATTACAAATAAATTAATTTTAGAGTCACATGCCATTAAATACGTGTTTTGATTGGTTTCAAAAGTTGAGGTTATTTTCGTATGTACTGAATCTGAAAATAGACGTCGTTCCCAAGGCGTCTCGTGCCATTGTCATATGGCGATTTTCTTTAAATGAGGCACCTTTGGGGTTATTTAAATTTATTTCCAATTATTTGCCTTATTTTGAAAAAATAAATATATTTTTCAATATCATAACAAAAAAAGTTTGAATTAATTTATAAGGATTGATCGAAAATTATTTGTTCGGTTCATTCGAAATAACCTCAATCAGGTTGTACACACCCTTGCGTAACTACTTGGGTTACCCGGTATGTACAACCTGATTGAGGTTATTTCTTCATGAACCGAACAAAAATTGCGATCAATCCTTAAATAAATTATAACAAAACCATTTTATCAAGATACCCTGTACTTTATCTTTAATATCATTTTTTAGACATGAAATAACATTTATCATAGATACCAAAACAGTAACAACAATACATGAGAAAGATAATTTAAAAAAAAATATTTAAATATCTACTGCCAATCTGACTGTGGACAGGGGCAGCCGTGGTCATGATCGTATGGTAGTTGGATTTATAACTACCTATGCAATCAGTGCCAATCACCACTAACGTTGTGATTTCGAAACAATAATAATAACAATTCTGTACATATAAAAACTACATTTTTTTTTACAATGAATAACTATTTAACAATACAAAACATTAGTTTTTTTTTACAATAGAAACAAGGGTATATTACAGCCATAAAAACAATACAATAAAACTGGTGAATGTTTCACTTACATGTTTTAATTTACCCTACTTTTCTGACTACATACACAACTGGCTTAACACAAAAAGATAAGGATACAAAAGTACATGAAAGACAATCCTTCTGAAATAACGTAAATATAAAAAGCTAAGGAACAGTACTGTTATTGTTCTTCTGAATGCAATTTTTATGTAAAACTAGAGGTACTGTGAGCAAAGCTGACAAAATAATACCCCTCTGTGTATTCAGTTTAACATAAAAACCATTAAACAAAAAAAAATTAGATACTGCTGTTTTACTGAACTGCAATCTAAGACTTGTATCTCCCCTTCATTTGGCCCAAGAAACTCTACAAATGATCAACATAACTTTTTTGACCTTAACATCAATACATAATATAAAAAAAAATTGGAAGGCACTAGGCCTAAAGACACAAAATATTTCATAACACAAATCTGAATAACAAAATTTTAATCATTTGACCCTGTGGTCATTTTATTTCATGAGACTCTGCCATGTCTTCATACAATGTACATATAAAATATGAAGGCACTGCACCTGAACACAAAAAAATTCTGTCCTAGACAAAGTTGCATGATAAAAACTAGAGGCTCTGAAGAGCATGTCATCGCTCACCTGGTAATAATTGGCAGGGTAAATCCTTAGGAACGTGAAGTCTAACAAAGATTCATATTTTCTTGCGACTTAAGACACAATTTGCTTACTACTGAATGTGTGCTCCATAAATTCTGAAAACCTAAAGTCAAAATTAAAATCTCCCATGGTAAGTATATTAGACTGCTTAAGTTTTAATTCTTGAAGAAGGTTATCAACAAGCATATTTTTCAAGTCTTTCTGTTTGCAGATAGGAGCAGCATAGAACAAATCAAGTCAACTGGCTTGGTACTTTCCCATTGGTTCTTGGTACTTTCCCATTGGTTCTTGTAGGTTTCTATGTTAAACTTTGTTCGTCTATGGTGGCCATCTTGAATTTCCAATCGGAACCAAATTTACAATTTAGGTAGAGGACCATCCATAGATCATTCACACCAGAAAACAAATTCAATTGAATCAGTAGTTTCTGACCAGAAGATTTTTAAAGATTGACGAATCAGAAAACATTATCTACCCCTGGCAGCCATGTTTAATTACCGATCAGCACCAAAATTACAATTCTGGTAAAGGACCTACCGGTATGTTAAATTTCATCCATCAATGGAGGTCACCTTGAATTTCCAATCTGCACCAAAATAATAGATCAGGTGTAGAACCATCCAAGTAACATTCATATAATGCAAAATATTCAATTTGCTGAGTAGTTTCTCACAAAAAGGTTTTTCAATGAAATTTCCATACAGTCCAATGGTCCGCTGATGGTGGCCATCTTGGATGGAGGTCTGGGTCACTGGATATAATTTTGAAAGTTGACCATTTAAGTACCATTCATGCCATGTTTGCTTTAAATTGGCTAACTGGTTTCAAAGGAAAAAAAATTTAAAAATATTTCCCATAGGGTCCTATGTTAAAACTATGTTTGCTGACGGCGGCCATCTTGGATGGAGGTCGGGGTCACAGGACATAATTTTAAAAGTTTACCACCTAAGGACCATTCATGCCATGTTTGATTTAAATTGGCTTACTGGTTTCAGAGGAAAAAAAATTTAAACATTTTTCCCATAGGGTCCTATGTTAAAACTATGTTTGCTGATAGTGGCCATCTTGGATGGAGGACATTATTTTGAAAGTTGACCACCTAAGGACCATTCATGCCATGTTTGCTTTAAATTGACTTACTGGTTTCAGAGGAAAAAATTTTTAAACATTTTTCCCATAGGGTTCTATGTTAAAACTAAGTCGAGTCATGGCGGCCATCTTGGATATGCGATCGGCACAAAAATAACAAATTTAGTAGAAGACCATCCAGTCATCATTTCCATAATGTTACAATTCCATCGGCTGAGTAGTTTCTGACAAGAAGATTTTCAAAGTTTCAACCAATCAGAACACATTATTGGCCCTGGTGGCCATGTTGGATTTCCGATCTGCACCAAAATAACAAATTAGTAGAGGACCTCCCAATGAACATTTCTGCCAAATTTGGTCCAAATCAGTTCAGTGGTTTCAAAGAAGAAGAAGAAAGTATGAAAAGTTTACAGATGCGGACGACGACGACGACGGACACAAAGTGATGACAAAAGCTCACATGACCCTTTGGGTCAGGTGAGCTAAAAATTAAATTATTTGACCTTGTGATCACATTGTGACCTCATTTTTATATGTGAACTCTGTCATGTCCTATTACATATAGTCTACCATTTCAACTACAATTTTGAATCAACATACATATGCGAAAAAACATTTTCAAGAGGCTAGATAACACGAAGATAAATATCCGCAAAAAAAATATTTACTTACGATATACAACTTCAGTTGATTGCACAGGTCTTTTACAATTAGACATTTTAAAAAACATGCAATACACAATATTTTTCTTGTAATATCATTCTACATCAAACAATATTTCACAGTCAATAAAAACAACATGATGACACAGACAATTACACATACTTTGTTCACAATACCACAATGTTAATTTTGATTATTTAAATAAGTATAGCCGATTTTATCAAATAATATAAATAATCATTTTTTACTTGGATGAGAAAATAGTAAAATTAATATAATGATTAACATTAGAAAGTTATCTCCCTTATTCAAGATAGATAATAAATTAATTCCCCCAAAAATCAATGCAAGATTATCTTATTATCTCCCTTGACATCTTGATTAAGGGAGATAAGTTTCCAATACACTTGTTTCGAATCATTTCTATTCCGTCGAAAGTTTTTTTATTTTCATCTGCCACACCACATGATTTTGATGGAATACGCACTGGACTTTCGGTGTCAATGTACACAACGAAAACGCCAAGGTACCATGTATTTTTCTCAATACAACAAAAATTATCAACTTGAATTTTCAGGATTTTACCTTATAGATAATAAACAAACTAAACAGAGAAATAAAAATATCTTCAAGAAGATAACCAACTTTCTTCAGTCAAGTGACTTTGATTTTCTTCTGTCTTCTTCTATGAATGATAAACTTTGATCACTTCTGTAATATCTTTCCTACAGATGGGGCAGGCATCCTTTCTGTTAAGTAATACCTTGGTACACTCGTAACAGGCAACCAAATGATGACAAGGACATATCACACTATTTCTCATTCTCTCCATACAGATGGCACATTCCTCTGTAAATGTTAACATAAAAATATTAAACTAAAAAGGTCAAATACAAACAATAGGCCATTTGCACATTTCTGTGCAAAGCTTAATGAAAATACAGAATAAGGGCCTGGATGGCTCAATGAGTTTAGTAATTGGATTACCTAACAACTCATACAAGCCTATCACCAATATGACGTGGGTTCATGCCCGGCTTTGTAAATTACAAAAAAGGATGCACTCGACTCACAGCCACAAGTGATAAAATTTACCAGTTGCTTGCCCATGGTCAGTGGTTCTCTCCAAGTACTCCGGCTTCTTGCA
Organism: Gigantidas platifrons; assembly: GCA_002080005.1. Lineage (NCBI taxonomy): Eukaryota > Metazoa > Mollusca > Bivalvia > Mytilida > Modiolidae > Gigantidas > Gigantidas platifrons. The sequence continues at coordinate 246,667 of MJUT01054493.1, forward strand.
TCACTAAAACTGGTTGCCATGATATTGCTGAAAGTGGCATTGAACACAATAAATCAATCAATCAAACATAATGAAAATAACATATAATTTTCCAAATATTAATGTTGTAACAACTTGTGAATGTTCCACTTGATATATAATTATCCTCTGAATTTTCACAAGGCTCAAATATCTATAAATTTCTTTTTTCTTTTCCTCTCTTGGTAGACCTTGTACCATTTTGTCAGTTAGAATTTAATATGAATTAAATAATCTGATATGGTACCTTGTTTTCATTACATATATATTATCAAGAGTAGTAAATCATAATTTGGGTCATGATACAAAACAAAATGTACAGGCAACACCCAAATCAACTGGTTGATTGAATATTTATTTAGCAATTTTTCATATCTATAGTTGGGATTTGGGATTTAGCAGTGGTGGAACCATCCACAGATCATTCTTGCAATGTCAGTGGCTTCTAATGAGAAGATATTTTCATATTTCAGCTCATCAGAAAATTACTAATATTTTGACTGAATACAACCACAAATATTATTTAAGATTGTAAAACCTACCTTTCTTTTGTTGTTTAACTGTAGTTACTACTCCACCGTGACCACCTTCATATTGAGTTAAACTTGGTATGGCATTCTCATACAAACAACCCATACCTGAACTATTATTTATTCTCTCTAAACAAGCTGTAAAATAAATCAATGGTGTTATTAATAATTCTAACAACCTGTCTTAATACCATTTGTTGAATTCAATTTTTGTTAAATCATCATTTTACACACTGTAATTGTATGTATATCAGGCCTTTAAAATATTAAGGAAAAAAACAAATTCATTATATACCGAACATGAACTTTTTACTCAATCATGCGGACAGCAAATTCCAATATAAAGATGAACTTCCGCCAGTCAATATCTGACTAATATTTGTCCAATCACCAGAAAGCCTAGAAAAAAGTTTCCCATGACCTTATAGTAGTACCGGTATGTCTTCTGCTCTCATATCCGTGAAAATCCTTTTCCTGGCAAATTTTTGCACATTATCTATTGCTGATAACGGTAATGTTTTAACACAAATCTGGTTAAAGACATCATATTGCAGTACAACTTGCTTATAAAATTCAACCTTGTCTTCTCATACTAAGATAAGTTATTTTCTTGGATAACTCTAAGTAAAAACAACTTTGGTTCATTTGCAGTAAGTTTAAGCTAACTTCATCCAAGTTAACTCAAGCATCTATTTATAAGTAGAACCAATTGGTCCCTCCAACTCCAACACAACATGAACTGACTGTAATAATATAAAGAAAAATAAATATACATGTTGAACCCTTGTTTTATACATTTCACAGGATATCAATTTCTTGAAATTTTAATGTATCATTGATTGTGTATTGAGTTCATCCTTCATCTTTTATCTAAATCTGGTTAATGTGTCTGTAATTAAATTCCATAGAATTACGTTATATGTCGTGGCCGTGATCGTATGGTAGTAGGGCTTATAACTACCTATGCAATCAGTGATACAACATTATGTGATAAAGTTTGTCAGTGATTTGTGACAGGTCGGTGGTTTTCTCCGTGTACTCAGATTTAAATTACTCCCCAATAAAACTGACCGTCACGATATAACTGAAATATTTTTGAAACTAGCATGAAACATAATAACTCTAACCCTTATATAATTGAGATTTGAAGAAATAATGCAATGAAATAAAATTGCTGCTTTCCAAATCAGATATACCAATATCTACCCTTTTTTCTTTCTTCTCTTTGTTCCTGGGAGAGTATTAATGGTTCACTGCCTGATCTAAAGAACATGATCTTTCCCATTTTTTCCAGCATAATTCGAACTACAGAAAAAAGCACAGAATATAAATACTTTTGTAACATTTTCATCAAACTCTTTAATTAGTAGGCTAATTTTACAGAAACATTACAATAGATGGTTGTTATCTTGAACGAAGAGAATTCAAATTCCCTTTGATAACTCAACCACCTCTGTGGGATAATGGAAATTATTAATGTGCTCACTTCGAGTGTGGTAAATCATGGATTCAATCTGTAAAAAAAAGACATAAAATTTGTATTTGCTGTTTCTCTGATAAATATGCATCACTGATCATGAGGAGTGGAATAAAGACTGGTTGGCTGAGTCAGGATAATGTGTCCAAATGAACAAAAATGTTTTACCTGTGGATTGTTGTTTCAGTGAGCTAGCACTATAAAATTCCAACTCAGCGTGTTTGTTTAGTACAAAACATATATCATCTCAACAAAAGGTAACTTGTTCTTGTTATAATATAGCTGAAATTTCACTTCTATTTTTATCACAAGTATAACAACTGATTCCTTCAACTTCTACACACATAACAACAAAAAATGTACATTATATACAGATAAACAAATAAAATTGTATCAAAAATATGCTGTTTTTTTAAACAACAGTCATATACAATACATCTTAATACAAAATAGTGCATCAACTGTGAATTTAGTGATATTCTTGTGATTTTTGAAGATACCAGTAATAACCACCAAATCATGAACGTTTGTGTACCATAAAGTACAAAATAGTGGCCCTGGTGAAACGTTATCTACACAGAGTAATGAGATAATATTCATAATGACTGACAAATATATTTTCTATATACTAGTACATGTATACAAATCAATTGTTTACAAATTTTGCCGTTTAATAAATTTATGATGCAAATATATGTTACCTTTTTTAACAGTGGATTGCGTTGTAAATGTAGCCGTTGTGAGTTCTACTTCTGGTATTGTAAAAACTGGGAACAAAAAACGTAAACCCAAACACCTCTGAAACAGAACAAACAGTTATTTAGAGTAAAGGTAAAGGTAAAATATATTTAGGTTTAAAAATTTCAACATCATACACAAGTGTTTAAAATTTTCTCGTTAAGTTAAAAATAAAACATAAAACTGCCATCTTTAACTGAAACTTCAATCCACCAATTGTAGCTGCTGAGAACTTTCTCACCAAGGATAGCCCATGAAAGCCATTCAGCTTATTTCCAATGGGGTCCTTTATAAGTATCAGCTTAAAGTTCAAGTGGACATTAAAAGATCAACATGAGCGGGTAGAGGGATTACTTAATTTTAAAATAAGTACATTATCTATGAAAATATATATGTATATATAATTGTCATTATTATGATATGACACGTCTTTCCCGTTCTTCACTGGTATGTATCAGGTGGCACTTCACTTCTTTTTTAAATCTTTGCAAATCATTGATGGATTTGATCGAATCGGGTAGAGAATTCCAATCATGGATTCCATTGTAGTAAAATGTTGTTGATTCGATGCCTTTAATTTTTGGTGTAACATAGTTAATCTGACTTGATCTAGTATTATGGGCATGATGTTCATTAATTTTGATGAAATTATTTTTCAAATAGGAAGGACATGTATCATAATAGATTTTATGAGCATGGTT